>JAUMGZ010024314.1:0-19846 GCA_032359645.1 Pododesmus macrochisma | reverse complement strand
TCTAATGAAGATTTCTTAGTAACTTGCTTTGGAAAACATATCTTGTTACCTCTCGAACTAGAACAATGTGTGCAACTTAAAAGTATGTGTGCTTTATTCGTAAAACAAAAAATTGACCAGTATTATAAAACACAACACTCTACATAATGTAGCTTATAGTCATTCAAGACACAATCCTTAACTGTAAATATATAATTTGAAATGTTATACATGACTTCTTGAAATTGCTATGAAACGCGGAGCGTGTGCGTATGTGTACGTGTGTGTGTGTGAATTTGTGCATGAACTAGTGCATGTATGCGTGTGTGTATGCGTACTTTTTTGTGTGAGGGAGTATATAAAAGTGTATGTGCGTATTTGTGTGTGCTTGTGTAATTAAGTGAGTGCATGCGTGTGTATATGTTTGCGTGTGCGTGTGTGCGTTTATGTGAGTGTGTGCGTATATGTTGGTGTGCGCGTGTGTGTGAATGAAGTCGTGTGCGCATGTTATTCGTTGCATGGAAGAATGAATTTGGGATCTGTGCGCGTGTGTTTGTGTAAGCGAGACAACACGCGCGCGCTTGTGTGTTTACATGTGTGCAAATCTTTATTTTTTATTTATATATCTCTATTATTAAGAGGAAATAAAATTTGATGATGAGATATTCACACGTACTCATGTACAATATATAGAGTTATAGTTATCCATGCGTTACCGTGTACAGTTGATCCAGCAATCAAATCGCACACTAGCAGCAGCAACCGTAGATAGAGATACAACTGCAGTCATGCATCGTCTTCACTCATAGGAAGAACCCGTTGTTCTTGAGCAAACAACACCAGGAAAATGGACGCCAAACTAGACAGAACAGATTCCCCTTTCTCCCTATGACCATCCTCTAATGAAAATGTAATACCATCTGACATGCAGTCCACTCCTGTCCTAGAAGCTTTAAGCATCACCTCATGAAACAGAAGAAGACAAGGCATACATACCACCTGCAGTTGCACAACCCCGCTTACGTAGTCACTGAAAATGACAAGTCTTTATAATAACATTTAGTGGAATGTGAAATTAATATACCGGGCTTAAGTTTTCTCTTGTAACTTGACAGCCTTTAGAAAAACTAAGTCCCAAAGAAAAATAAAAGAAAATCACTAGTTGTTGAGCACAGTCGGTACCCATCGGAATGCCAGTGCGCCATTGGAAACATGATGCCCGAATTCATTAAAATGTGTTGTCAATAAGTCAGTCAGTCATTCTAACAATATCGTCTTGGCGTATTTATGTTCAGCATTATTGTTTTCAATCACATATGCAACATTTGTTTGTTTGTTTAATTAGGGCTTAACGTCACGTCCAGAATCTTTCACCGATACTGTGACAAAAGACCAAAGGAGAAAAACCAAAAGATAGGACGGGAAGAGAAAGGAATAGAGATAGTTCAGAAAGAAGGGTAGGCCCATGCAACGGCGTTTCCGCCTACTCTTATCGAACTTTACATTGGGATCTTTATCGTGCAAGGCCGTTAAAAATCCCTGTACACGGGACCGCCAGCTTAACGTCCCCTCGGAAAGACGTGCATATCTTTGTCTGGCCTCTACCCTTCAACCTGTCTGACTTGGGTGACCCTACCAGAAACACAATTTCCCGACAGAATAACTCTCCAGACTGTCGAGACGCGCAAACCTCCCTACCGCGATAAGGTGTCTAGCACAAGGAAAAAATAATAATATTAAAAATGTTGAAAAATAAAAATGAAAGAAGTCCGAGAGTACCATGATATACCGACTTCTTGATTTGTGTTTCTTGATACTCAGATTGACTATTCTCTTACTAGTATATATCTTTTCAATAATTTGTATACCTGTCTTTATTCTTTCCCCCGTTGTGACAGAATGTCAGGTAAGACAGGAATCGTGTTGCACTAGAAACGAGAAATGAATCTCATTATACTTTAGAGAGGTGCACCTTGTAACAGTTATCAAACACGCAAATATGAATACATGTACACTTAATTGATTTCTATAGTTCTACAGTAAAACCCCAATATATTCTTTATCCAGCTATATTAAATAATCTAACGGGAAACCGCGTGTAAGACAAACATATAAAATAGTAGTGTATTGGGTAGCACACATGACAATTATATCAACAAAAGAACATTGAGAGAGAGAGAGAGAGAGAGAGAGACAGAGAGAGCTTGCCAAAGGTCAGACCCTTTCTCCTCATATTTTGGCCATAAAGGTCAAACCGTTTTGTCTCTCATTTTTTGATAGTTTGCAAGAGGTAAACCCATTTTGCCTCTCTTATTTTGTCGATAGTTTGCCTAAGGTCAACCACCTTTGTCCCTAATATTTTCTCAAAAGCTGGCTCAAGGGAACCCCTTTTGCCCCCGTCTTTTGTCTATAGTTTGTGAAAGGTCAAACCCCTTTTATCCCTCATATTTTGTGGATATCTTGCCCAAGGTTCAACTCTTCTGTCCTTCAAATACTTTGTCGATAGCTTGCCCAATGTAAACCCCTTCTGTCCCTCACATACTTTGTCGATAGCTTTTCCCGAGGTGATCCCCTTTTGTATCTCATATGTGTCGATATGGTCCTTGCCTTATATCACATGTATGTCTAGACTTTTGTCCGCTATTTTTTTATTCACCGGGGATCGTTGGTATACCAAACGCTCTTTGAAACAAGATCATGCATTGTTTGAGAGTTACCCCCTTCATTTTGACAAATAAATCCCAATTTATTGTAACATTTAAACTGTTTCTTTAAATATGCGCAGTAATTATACAACTTTGATAAGAAAACTTGAATGTTAAGTGTTATTTCCCCCTCTAAACTGGATGTCCCACTTACAGACCGCTGTATTTTGATAGACGTAAAAAGATCACAGTTTATAAAGTACAGGCTTTATTTGTTATCAGCGCTACTCGAGTGGAACAAAGTTACTACAAGTGCACTCGACGCACTCGATGTTTTGTTATGTTGTTATAATACGCTTTAGCTAATAGGTCATTGGAGCGGATAATAATATCCTTCTTTGTTGATTACATCTTAATCACTAACGGCAATGATACATCATTTGAAGTCTCCCGATCATGTTGATTGTCAAACTTATTAAACTATGAGAGTGAATAGCACAATATGTGACACAGTGAATAAAAAGCATTATTTTTGTTTTGTGTTCTCGTTGTTATGTTTAATTTCTTTGTTTTAATGAGATGTGTATTTAGTTTTTTTTTTTACCCTACAGCCTTCGTGTCGTGTAGACAGACGTAATATGATGCCGTCGTATGAGCGATGTTGTGTATCGCGTACTTAAATAATTTACTGTAGACATTTAAGATGGACTTGTATAAATCAATTTAAAAACACTTATGATGTTGCATACGCCTTTGTTTTTTCAATGCGATAATTGTACCATTGTTCTACATACAACAAAAGAAAACCTTGCAAGAATATTACACTAAATTCTGCTGTTTACAGTGCATATGAAGTTGTTTTTGGTCAAACATTTTGCTTTTGAAGCTAAGCATTTCTGTTCTTTAAAATCATATATTTAGATATATTCACGATTCTATCCCTGTATGCCTACGTTAAATTTTCACTTTTTTCTTCATGTAGGCACCGCCGAGGTGATTCAGTGGTAAAAGTGTTCGTTTCAAGGGCGGAAGGTCTCGGGTTCGCTCCCGGACTACGTCACACCTAAGAGGTTAAAGTACGACAATATTCACGCTCCTACTAAGTGCACCAATATCTTGGTTGGAGAAGTACTGGTTGGTGCGGTGTCAGGATAATGTGTCAGAGTGAAGTGTATGTCAATGTGTCTGCGGCGTGACAGCAGAATAAAGTCGCTTTATGCATATCGTCGCATAATGTTTTACATTTTATTAAGTTTAAAAAACAATGAGAAATAAAGATATTGTCAAATAATAGTCACATCATGTGCGCACTGTCACATGCAGGCACCGTCTCGATATGATCTAGACATGTGTTGAAGGCAAACTTAACCCCAATAAAAGAAAGTTCTCCCTAATAAAGGCCTGCGTTTATTTTCTACCCGTAGGCACGTGTTACTACTTTACTCCTTTCGCTTTGTAGGCCAAGTTTTCATATAGTGTCGTGACACTTAAGTTTACTTAATTGTGCCAAGAGAATCAAGTTCCAACATTTAGTGTTAACAAAACAACTAAATCAACAACGTTTTCTTCACCTTATAGATTGGTTGTTCAACAATCCAATGACCTTGGACGTAATCTCCACTTGTCTTCTCATTCCATGTCCCACAGGGACCCGTCTTTACCACCCAGTAATAGAATAACTGTCAATTTCACAAAGTTTATCAAGTAACATTTTTAATGTACTTATGTTTATCATTGACATAAGCAGGTGCGATTTAATGGACGGGAAGTAATAAAGCGTGGCGTAATGGACGTGACATATCTGTGTTTGTACAGGTAGCGTGATTGACCAGCGAAGATAGATCAAATGCACTGATAGTCGTCACAATAACACGATACACACACATCGAATATGATGGATGATTTACCTACAAATAAGCCAGGAGGCTTTCAAAAGAAACAACGGTGCGTTATATGTGTGTATTAAGGATGCAAACTTATAAAAACGTTAAGTGTGTTAATTTTATTGGTGGTTTAACGTCCCTTCAACTCAAGTCTAGGTCAAATCGAGACGGTGTCTGTTTGTGACAGTGCGCACTTATGGCGACTTTATAGTGCTGTCTCATTAAAATATCACGCCGCAAACACATTGACGTGATACTTCACTCAGTCACGTTATCCTGACACCTAGCCAACCAGTCCTCCTCCTATCCAGTAATGCTGAGCACAAAGCAGGGAGCAAGATTAACTTTTGTTAACGTCCTAGGTTTGACGCGGTCAGGATTCGAACTCCCGACTACCGGACCACGAAGCGGACGCTCTACCACTAAGACACCGTTCAGGTCATATCAATTAAAGAGTAATTATAAGAATAGTTTTTCGATGTCTTGACTTTAGGATTAAACCTGAGCTGTATGGTAGGTCCCACTCGCACAGCTGTTTACACGTTGCTGCACACCTTTGTCTGTGGGTATGCGGCATTCCTTTAAAACATAGTAGCTGAACAAGACTAATAATATAAAAGATAGCGTACAGTTTTAAGATTCACTGACAGGTAAATGAGAATACAGAACAACACACAAAAAGATAAATCGTCAAAACAGTTTCGAACGTCTTGTATATAGTCAGTTGTACGTACACAGTATGAGAACATCCTTTAGTGTAAAGTCCGGCGGTGAAGTTAGGCCGACGACGCAGGAGAAAACGGCTTACGATAGAATTCTACCAGCTAGAAAAACATGTTTGGCTTCTCGGCTAGGCAGGCCGGGTAAGCCCAAAACAGCAAAATATGGCGTTGAAGTTAGGCCGAGACACCCAGCTATAATCCACAAGAGACAACAAGGAAATTATCTTGGGAGTCATTCTATGAGAACTTCTTGACCATATGTCTCTTACAGTTACTAAGAAATTGCAGCAACACAAAAGTTTACGGGCTACGGACGACGGGGTACGGTGCTTGATTAGAATAGCCCACCTGAACAAAGTTACAATAAGATACAATAATAAATAAAAACGTTTGATAACCAAGGAAGTGAGAAGTCAACAGTTTCATTGACAAAAAAGAAAAAAAATGTCCCGAAAAGTGATCGACTCCCGTAGAACCTGTCTGTTTATCTACAATGAGTGTCCTTATTTTACAGTTAGAAATGTAGAGTTTTTTTGCTTACAATGACGACATTTATTTGGTTATTTACGGCGACTTCCAATTCTCACGGGTCTTGTAAATCTCACGCATCCCTCGTGAAACCGGCAAGTTACCCCGGAAACCGGAAACGGAACTTGCATTTGTCACAGACTTGCAATATTCAATCAAGAACGACACGACATGATTTTCATCATGAAAAAATAAATGTACGTTTGTAACAGATTCCCCGCGTATATCAAATAGCAAGTATATGTACATTCTATGGGGCGCCGTTTTGCTTTGTATTCCCATTTTGTGATATCACGTATTAAAAATAGATTATATCACCTATTCAAATGGTTGATATCACCTATTGAATGAGTGATATCACCTATTCGAATAGGTGTATGGGGCGCCGTTTTACTTTTTATTCCCATTTTGTGATATCACTAATTCGAATAAATATCGCCGATTCGAATTAGTGATATCACAAACTGGAAATTAAAAAGTAAAACGGCGTCCCATAGTATTCTGGCAATTCAACGCCGAATTTTATAATAAAAAGAGACTTATGCTATGAACAACATCAACTTATCAGTCGCATGAAAGCAAAAAGAAGGTACAACAACAACGCACCTTTGCTTTTAGAATACGGGACTTCGTTGAAATGAGGTACCGTCTGCTGACCTCAGATTCTCGGGTCATTGATTCAGTCGTCCTGACTCAGAAATATAAAACCTAGACAGACTTGAATCAAAAATAATATCTTTTCTGACAAGTTGTTATAGACCAACACGTGTTCGGGATCTTTTATATTCCATGCACAGGTGACTCGAGCCGTCGACAGTGTTAAAGCAGCTTTGTGGGGGTCAACTGCCAACGCTCTATACAAACAAAACGACAGAACGAAACACTGGCTTCTTTATAAACAAAGTCAACAAAGAAAATTGAAAACAAGACTACATGTCCTGAGTTTGGACGTGGTCCAACGTTGTCGTCGCGAACGCGGAAACTTATACAACGTACTTTATCTTAAGGCCATCGAATGAAATTAAATATTGATTATCTTTTCTTATATTGGAGAGTCGCACGACATTACATGTATAGGGCTTACACAAAGAGTGATCGTATTGCTTAAGTAGTGTTCGTGTCACGAATGAATTAACATGACAACAGAAGAACAACGTAAAGTACTAAAAGAAGAAACTGTTATTGTCACGAATGAATTAACATGACAATAGAAGAACATCGTAAATAAACTTTTTAACAAAAATCATATAAGAGAACCTATAAAACGACCCTTACCATAAAAAGATTTAAATCAAATTATCCGTGTCAAGGTTTGTGGAGAAAACATTGATCTTATAACAACACAAATGTCCTTTTGTATCTATCGTGTTTATATCTGTCAGTTTTATGTACATACTATTCAACTTAACAATTGTTATTAAACATGTTCTTTGTGTAAATTGTGTACTCTAATGATACATTTCTTTTGTGTGAAACGTTGAGATGTACTGATGAGTCTGTAGCTTAAAGTAAATATATGAATTGCGTTGATGTACGTTTAACAGGGGATGAGTATTAGCGGTGCATTCTAACTTTACAGTCGATATATGTATGGACGTTTCCAGTTACCAGGTTTAACCACGCCATTTAATCAGCTGAATGAACGTTCTACTTCGACATGCGATGGAAAGGTGGCCTTGCATAATTTGAGATGTACATGTATTTTGATCTATGTTATTGCTCGTCGTGGTTTTGTGTGTGTATTTTCGTTGATTGCCAGGTCCATATGATTCGGATGTCATTTTCTTTGCGATGGAAATCCTTTCGTTAGAACTAAATTGAACTATACAGAAAATGTCATTAATTTGAGCTCTGTTTCAAATTTAGTAGACCGTATCTTCATAAACTATTTATTTAAGGTCCGTTGAACAAATCTGGTTTAAACTTGTTAAGTTTCTAACCATGAGTCACTAAATCAGCGACTTCATTATGCTTTAATGTATACAAATAAATCATGCTCTGTGACCACCAAGAGTGCGCTAGAGTTTTACATTACATAATAGTATATCTCCGTTATCAATTCTTTAAATCACATTTATATGTTAATAATGTGCCTCCAAATGACTCCAGACGAGAAATACCCGTTTTTCACCCTCGTTCCTAAATTTTTTACTTAATATTTAATGATTCCAAGTCTGGGATAAGGTATAAAACATGTAATCAACAAATAACAGTCTTTCATCTACGGCTGAGACGGATGGGATATTTATTTGTAGCAATAAAGTAAAAAAAAAGAAACGGGGTGTCAATTGTCAAGGAATATATATGCTTAAAATACACTTTAAAAATACAGTCGCCAAGGTCTGTCGCCTGTTGAAAATTAGTACTTTTCGTTTGTATACATATACTGTTCCAAGGTCATAAAATATGCATAAGTTATATGCATTATAAGAACTCATTTTATGTAACTCAAAGGAAGTTAATAATGGCGGAACTGTAAAGGGGTCATCAATAATTGTTAAAATTAAAAATTACACTTGATAAAAATCCCCTCCCTCATCAAAAGGTGTACATTATACATTTATGGCCATGTAAGCGCGGTGATTCGAAGTTTTATTTACCTCTACCCTCGGGAAAAATGACCGCTTCGGGTAAAAAAAACTCCGAATCACCCCGCTTACAGGGCCATAACTTGTTTGTTCGTTACCGATTTTTTTTGAGCGGTTGAAGATTTTCCATAAGTAGGCGATAAAAGCGCGAACGGTGAAAATGTTGATTGTGACACCCCGCCCCTACCCGAATGTAGGTTTTGTACACGCATGAAAAGTGTTGACAATCATGGAAGACCCACACAAAGAATAATTCATGACTTTGTCTGTTTATTTTTTTTTTTAAAGTTTGATTCTGTAATATTCCTTAAAAAGAATATCCGTTTTACGAGAGACAATATGCAGACGTGTAAACTACGTGCTTATCATGTATAATCCGCATGACCCAATGTATTGTTTCAAAGTTAATCATAAAGTGAAAGCGGAAGTGCATGTGACCGTAACAATTTTTGTTTCCGGGCGTTATCATGGTCTTGATCAGTATCAAACGCCTTCCTGACTTTAATTGCGAGTATAATGTGATGTTTATCTTTCATTGACACCACCCCCATTAGTCATATCTTAAAAACAAAAAGAGAAGGAACACAAACTAAATATTATGAAATATGTCTTGTTTAATCGTGGTATTATTAGTTTAAACAATATTTTATTTACATATCACCAATATATATATGAGGTAAAGTAACATTTACCGTGTAACCAACATATCAAATTGACGGCAATTTTTTTTTTAGAATCAGAAAGACCCTGGACTCGCTTTGTCAGTCTTATTGTTGATTTTTTATTGTAAGGTACGCCGGTGCGGTAGTTCCGGTAGGCGCGGGTCAAATTCCCGGCCGCTCGCTCCCTGCTAGGCGCTCATCATATCTATAGGTAGGAGGAGGACTGGTAGACTAGGTTTCATGATAATGTGACCGAGTGAAGTGTCATGTCTGCAGCGTGATATTTCAGTGAGGTGTTACTATAAAGGCACAATAAATGCGCACTGTTACAAGTAAACACTGTCTTGACGTGACCTGACTGACATATGTTGAATGGACGTTCAACCCCAAATAAAACAATCACAGAATCACGTGTTGTTAAGTGCTAATTTAGGGTTTATAAAGCCAATAAGGTCAAAATAATAATAACATAACACAGCAGCATAAGGATTGGTTAGCTCAGGACAGAATAATGTGATTGAGTGTGTTATCATGTCAATAAGTATACGACGTGACAGTCCAGTGAGGTCTTCTTCGAGGTTTTTTTTTGGTCAAAGTTGGAACTTTAACAAGTGGACGTTGAAATGTTAAGTTCCAATTAACTGTGTTACATCAAAGCTGCGCGTGTCGTTGAGTTTTTATAAAAAGCAAGCCCGGGTTATAAAAACTCAAAGACCCATACACGCACCTGTGTGTACAGGCCGTCTTTTATAATAGCCATTATGGTACGCTGAAGACGTTAAACTACGCATTGCTTGTTTTCACCTGTGTATAATATTGACGCAAAGTCTCGAATTTAAACAATGGCATGCAGGTAACTTAACTCGTCGCAAATATGCAATGAACTGAAATCTTTTTAAAATGTGCATTAGAAATGACAATAAGATATTGACCAAAAATATAAAAACAAAAATACATGCTGTAAGTGTTGTATTCGATAGTAGCTTTCTCATACTTGTGAATTGGTTATTTCTATTACGTATTATAATTATTGTTGATCATTCTAGAATATATAAATAAAAATCGACCCGAACCGATATGGAGAAAAATACATCGTTGAACGCGTGCTATACTATTGTTTTTTAAATGCCTATAATAACACTCGCCACACTTCAGGTGTAAACACAATAAGTCGCGGGAAAACCGTCTTTTTTCAAAGTAAATTTATCGTACAAATCATAGCTTCTCTACTCTTCTTTTCCTTTTCTCGTTATGAAATAATTTGCGTTGTGTCAGAAAATTAAATATAAATTTTCAAGCCATGATTTTTTTTAAACATTTATGCACACAATATGTGTGCAATAATGAGGTCGCATTCCTTCATAAACACATGAAGTTCATAAATACAACCCGTGACATTGCAGTTTGAGAATACAATACATTTGTATCAACATAATGCATAATGCATAAGTTTCCGTGTATAATTTGAAATATTGATTATATGAAGGGATGACTTGCACTGTACATACACAAGCAACCTTCTCTGAGGATATTTTTGGTAGTCATATTGTGCACATAAATATCGATATATGATAATTTGTCCAATACATTTATGTTATTTACAAAACAAACTCGGTGGACAAAGTACACATGTACTAGAACTTCAAGTATCTATATTGCGCGGAAACTCTATATCGAAATAAGTGTGAATCGATCCTTCTGGTTTCAGGAGGTCATTTAATGTAACTGTTGTGAATTTCGGTGGATGTGGCAATATATATACACGATTGAAATAATAAACAATTGGTAACCCAGGACGTTCAGGTATAAAATCAAAATGTTTTTAAACGACTTTTCAAGTAATCTAATTTCAGATTTAATTTATTATGGATTTATGAACTTAATGCACCTGGTGTATGTAGAATGTAAATATATCAATTACAATGTAAAGGTAAACCTACTACGTCATTACGTCAGGTGTCAACCAACAAAGACTTATCTTGCCAAAGTATATTTTTAGAATTTGAATTTAGAATGCTCTAAATGAACTTCATAAAACATAACTTTTTGTCGATACCATAAACTCTTCAATACTATGTTGTTCGTATTTTTGAGTTTTGAAGTTTCTTTCCACATATTTCAGACAATATTGGATAGCGCGATCAATGGTCCAATTTTAGAGTGAGGTATTTTCTGTAAAACTAAGTCCTAGACCCAGTTATCGAACTGAGTGACCTTGAGTGTTGTGTATTACATGCATCAATAGCAACTACAAAACAAGGAAGTCACATGCACAGTTATCATCATGAGTAGTATATACCTACAATATAAGTATCAAGTCGAAATCGATGCTTGTATCATATGCGAGACGATCAATCAACCGAGAAATATAGCGAAGCTTGAAAGAAAAGGGAAAATAAAATTTCAAAACAAGGGATGATGAAAGTTATTCTTAAATTGGCAGTATAAATGTGAATGAAGAAGTGTGTGATATCACACCAAGGAAGCAATAAAGTTTTATTGTAGTTAAGACACAAAACTATTATGAATATTGCAATATTTAGATAAGAAAGAAATGAGCTATCATAATTATTTAAATGATTTTAAATGCATACAAAAAAATATATTCGTTCCATCGATTTAACAATGTTGAGTTAGACAACCTCTCTAAAAGCATTTGATCGGAATAAAAAATTAGTAATTTTGATAAAGACCCTATTTTTTCTTCATGACTTTGACTTCATATTAAAATACTATTTATTAATTAATTAAACTCTGTTCTACATTTTGCAGTGAACAAATATAAAGTAAAATCGAAGGATATTCCGTTGATTTTTTAAAAAATAAACCCGGAAGTTGAGTTCACTTAAAACAATGAACGTTTATATATAAGCAGGTGCATCTATCATGTTTAATAGTGTCCATTTGATTTTGAAAAATTAGTTTTAATATGAATCTAAAAAATGTTATTCTTGTTTGATAAATACGATGTTTTAAGGTTATAACTTAAGAATCAACAACAAAATTGAGTAATTGTACATATTGATGTCTTAACCTAGCTAGATTTTGTCACTAACTAAGTTCTTACGGTGAATGAATGCACTGTTAACGTATTCGATTGATTGTTGAAATAAAATCAGGAAATTTGTTGATTTGTAATGCTTCACAAAATTAAACAAAACGTTTAAATTTTGACTCTTTTTTGAAATTATAATTATTCAAGGTTATGACTTCAGCCTCCTGAAATAACTGCTTGATTGCACATGCATATTTATAAGCCTTACCTAATTCGGCAGGAAATGCCTTATTGAGACTCAAGTTCAAGGTTGTCCTAACACATCGACACGCTATAAACTGACACTCCGTACTGGAGACAGATGTAAGACCAAGGTTTGTTGGAGCTTTAAGTGTATTATGAGTTGTTGCTATTCATGGACTTTAGTTCAAACTCACATAAAGCGGATCCATCCAGACTCTGAAAAAATCGACAATTTCGTGTCTTATACTTTTTTGAAGGTCAACATAGAAAATAGATGACTGTTTACAAAACATACCCAGAAAATAGAAAGATAGATAGAAATAAATTGTTTGTTTGTATTAAGGGCTTATTGTCCGATCAACAGCTAAGGTCATTTACGGACGTGCCAGTTATGATAACAAGTCGGCGACTTTAACCACTAGACCACTGCGGCCCCTAAAAAAAGTATTTTTTCTTGATAATTATCATCATACACACTGCCAACCTAACTTTCTTACCTACCAGTTTCAATGGTTAAATAATGCTGTCAGAGCATTTCGTGTATTTTAATGGAACATCAGTGAAAAACGACTGGTATGATATGTGATTTAAACGTTTGCAAACATTGCCCCATGAAGAATCTGACAACAATAGTGTGTATTTGTCAAAATCACTAGGATTTGGGCTTAAAATTTCGAAAAAAAAATTAAAATGGTCAAAAAGATATGACTATGGCTTAAAATTGAAAATGAATAGAAAATAATTAAAATAGTCAAAAGCGCCAGCGCTAGAGCTTAATCAACACCAACTGAAGACAAAAATATAATCTCTTTACAGATTCTGCCAAAATCAGCTTCAAATCAACATAAAAGCTATTATAGATAACTGCATAGAAATTCAATTTCTTTGTGAACACAAACGCCTTTTAACGGTCGAAGTCAATTGTTTTTGAGGAACAAAAAATGTACTTATAACAATTAAAACGTAGATCAAGGAAATAAGAACTAATATGACTAAAACTTACCATCTGCGTGGGAGAGATTATCTGTTCAATAATAGATTAAGTCACTAACTATTGTATATCAATATAATGAAATCCTGTCAAACTGCCCAATTTTATTGTTCAAGTTTTTACTCGGTGTACCAACGGCGACAAAATAAGAACCTTGAAATGTGGCAGTCACCATGACGGACATATTTACCTATTAACAATAATGACAGCTCCTGTCTCTTAAAATGGACCATGCAGTTTTAGTCAAATAGGGGTATACAATTTAGGTTCCTCAATCGTTGGTGTACATTTTTAAAAGAATTATGACACGTTATTATTGTAAACATGTATAGAACTATATAATCCCACGGACGATAGTTGACAATATTGTTACACTGTGTTGATAAAATCTAATGAATACTACATGTTATTATTTGTATAAATGACTACATAAGGTCAGTTAATCTCAACTTCTCCATGCTAATTATATATTTTACAATGACTGTTAGTTGAGCTCTTATTCGCTGCTTTATTCATAAAATTATAAAGATGTCCGCAATGATAACTCATGACAAGAAAAGAACAATTAAAAATCTTATTTCAGCGAACATATGATATTATATTGTGGATAGAGTCCATGGATCTTTTGTCTCCGAAAGCTGAAACATTTGATTGTTACAAAAACCAAAAACGTTATACATTTTACCAAACGTGTAAAGACTTTGTTTTGAAGCTCGGGGGACACAGTGCAATTATTTTACAGACAATTCTCATTTACATTTTACTATACTTCTTGACCATCAAACACGACTTTGATTATTCATTTTATTCTGATGTGGTCATGTTTCATTATGCTGTGGTTATTGTTTTATTCGGAGGTGTCACGTTTTAACCTCAAAACATTTAGTTAGCACTGCACTGCCGAATGACATGTAACCACAGCCGAATGACAAGTAAACACTATCAAAATGACAAGTTACCAATGGCGAATGACAATCTACCACTGCCGAATGACAATCTACCACTGCCGAATGACAATCTACCACTGCCGAATGACAATCTACCACATGACAATCTACCACTGCCGAATGAAAAGTAAACACCGCCGAATGATGCCACTGCCGAATGTAATATCCAACCACATCAGAATGAAAATGAACCAACAAAGTCGTAGTTGGCATTCCTTAATATTTCTCTTAAACTTTATTTATTTACAACGATTGAAATACAAGTCATTACAACTTATGTCGAAATCTCTCTCGTTGGCACGGATGGTGGCGCCAGTGGATTCTTTCTGTGGGAAGAAACCGGAGTGTCCGGAGGAAACCCACATTTTCCGTACCATCCCACTTACGACACCACGTATCGAAACCGGGCCGCATTGGTGAGAAGCGAGCGTCTTAACCACTACACTTCCTGAACACCTGAAAATAATATATTTAATAATAATATTTGGCGAAAGAAGGTTCATATACATGAAGCAACGTGCAATTTAAATTACAGAAAACGAGAAAATTCAAATGTTAGCAGCAAGAAAAACTGGCATTATATAGACTTAAGGGTACACACGATATAAAGATCATTACAACCTATCTTATCACAGCAGCGTATCGTAAATGTAAAACTAAATTAAAAAACAAAGAAGTCTCACCACCAATAGCATTGTGTCACAGCTAGATAACGCATTTAAGAATCAATAAACAAAATATTTAATTAATTTAAAGTAAACCATCTTCCTATTCATTATTCACAAAACCGCAGCAATTGAGTTCCTATTGATAATGAAACTGAGTTTCTGGCTGATTGTTTGTATGTTTCTGTTATTAAGGTTTAACGTCTCTTGAAGGATACACTAAACCCTACTTGATAGGAGTCTCTTTTTCAGCTGCTCACAGACTTTCAATTGAGGAAATATGAGTGTTCTATACACCAAGAAATCTGTAAAATTCAGCTTACTGAATATATGAGTTGTGATATGATATCTAAAAAAATGACTTAATTATGAAGAAAAAACGGTGAAAATCAACATGTCACTTTGGTAACTTTCAGCATCAAGACCAATAATTGGACTGACCCTCAAATCTGGCGAATGCCCTCAAACTTCAAAAATGTCAATCATTTACTCTCGCTGGCACGACAGCCTTTTGGGCGGAGACTTTAATTAATTGGCTTCAATATAAAAAGAAAATATTAAAATTACCAAGGAGAAAGTTTAAGTTTACAGCAGTTCCCGCAATCTTACGTCAGTAAAAAGGGACACGTGACTTCTTTTACTCCGCCTCATCTCATTAAATTCCCATCAAGGACTAGCATCTCTGAGATGAAAGGGAAAATGTAGCATACTAGTAACTGACCATACAAAATCACTTTGTTATGGACTGTACAGTGAATAGATGGAGAGGCAGACAATAAACACATGAACAATCAGTCTTCAAGCTGGTGTTAAGTACCTCTATTACAGTGCCATTCAATCTACCTTCAATTACATTGTCAAGATGTCCTATCCAATCTCTATACACATGTATGTATTTTAACAGGTTATGTGAACATACAGATCTATAATTAACAATGTAATATATAGATCTGTGGTGAGATCCACATATAAATATAATTTTTGATTTACTGCTACTGGTTTCGTAAGCAATTCTTCCTCTACCAGTCATCGCATTAGCACGTATGGCTCTTAAGTCTTATACGATGAGTTCTTTTACGTTCCTGAGAGACACGAGACCGCCATTTTCGAGACCCCATCCGACGGACCATTTTGATATGAGCTGCCGGCTTAGTGTCTTGCTCAAGTACACACCTGGCAGTGCCCGACCTGCGCCGCTAACTCCAAAACTCCCGTGACTATGCAAACTAATGGCGACCTTATGGTGCTTTCTCAATGAAACATCATACCGCAGAATCATTTATATGATACTTAACTCCTTCACATTATCCTGACACCGAGTCCATTAGTTCTTATCCTACCCAAAAATGCTGAGTGCTTAACAGGAAGCAAGAACATTTGCAGATTCGATCAATAAGTGAATGCTTTTTTAAAAATATATAACCATTTGCATAAAGTACACATTCTTTTATAAAAATGAGTTTTTGTCACAGAAAACCAATCGGTTTCAAGAGCAACTAAATATAAAACGATAGCTTATGCATGTAAAGTTTTTTTTTACATCCTGTAGACTTCAGGAAGTGTACATCATGTTATTCAAATTAAGGCGTGATAACGTCTCGCTTTCGCCATTCAAAACAAATATATAAATATAATCCTTTCTGAAATGATATATGTATATCTATATATAGAGAACATATTAAATGTGCACTAAATCATTTTGAAATAATTATAGAGCACAATTTTTCAAAAATCAAGAACAAAACCAAGTGTATATATATAAATATATATAACTTTGCCTTGATAACATATATTTTTTGTTGGCAGAGAGCAAGAGTAAAAATTTCCAACAACAAATTTATGCATTGATAGGAAACGAAAACTGATAGCGACCGGTTGAATTAAGAACCACGCAATCTCTTGAACTGCTCAGCATAAGTGTTTATCAACTCCTACATATTACGGTGGCTGACTTATGTTATCTCGACTTGTCGAGGCGAGAATTTTAACACGAGAATTAATAATTCTAAATCTCGAGTTGTCGAGAGTAATTATGATTACTGATTCTCGAGTTTTCGCCTCGGCAAGTCGAGATGGCAGAAATCAGCCTCCATAACCTACAGTATACTCAGATGAGCACAGCATAAACGTACACGTTATTGTCTAGACCTATATGTAACGTGATGCGGTGTAAATTAATGCTGGAGTTGAAGAAAATGAAAATAGAGTTAATTATCAATTAAAGTCGTCTGCTGTCCCTGGAAATAGGTCAAGTTCACATTACGAGTCATGCATGGCCTACCACAAAACCAAATTGTGTTGTGGTGTATTACTTTAAAATATGGGTTGACACTTGTATCATACACGTATTGGTGGGTTTCCATGTAAAATAATATGAAACATTTAGGTATAGTCAACATCACCAAGAGAACTTGCTTCAAAAACGATTTTTTTCTTCTTCTTCAACTATATAATTTTAAACCGTATTATTACTATCTATTATCTTGTTATTTGTAATTCAAAGTGATTAATGTGACACGAAGCTAAGAATATCACCAAACATATGTACAGAGTGTCATTTGTTCAATATTCCTAGTCCAGCTAAAGACCAGCATACGGGATTTCCAATGTAAAAGTCACAACTGACAGGTGTCGAACAAGATTTTCCAGGAAGCTTATGTTCATGTTTTACAATGGCGTTGCTCCACACATCAATTTTACCTATTACTCGACACATAAATTCTGCTCGGTTTAGTTTACTCAGAGTTGAATACTGTTGAATGTATATTTGAGGAAAACGTCGAGGTGGCTCAGAGGTAGAACATTCGTTTCGCAATCCGGCAGACGGTGGTTCGAATCCCGGTCGCGTCAAACCTAATATGTTAAAATTAGATGATCTTCTCGTTCCTTGCTAATTGCTCAGCATCTATGGGTAGGAGAAGGACTGATTGGCTAGGTATCAGGATACTGTGACCAAATGCAGTATCGTACCTATGTGTCTGCGGTGTGATATTGCAGTGTGGCAGCAATATAACGACGCCACCATTGCGCACTGTCACAAGCCGACACCGTCTCGACATGACCAAGACATGATTTGAAGGAACTTAAACCCCAATAAGAACAAAGAAACAAACCATTAGAGGAAAATATTAACATATATGCCACGTGTTTCTTATAATGCTAATATCTTGTTGGTAGAATACAAATGTGAGAACTGTATAGCCTTGTATGAAAAAAGTGTAAACGTTCAACAAAGTATGTCAAACAACAACACGCATTGAATGTATATGTGAAGGTCACCGAAACATTCACAATGCCATCCAAACGAACGAGCACTTAACAATATAAAAATTATACTGCACAAATGCACCCTGAACAAATAATCATTTCTTTTGAATCTAAATTGTTAAGTTGTCGATCCGAGCAATACGTAAATAAACATCAAGAAAATCTATCTATCAAGTACTCTGCGATATTACATAAATCTATATCACAACGACAACTAATTGGGCAATACACGTAACATTAGGTAGGCGATTATAACAATTAGAGTCTCACAACTGCGCAATTCAGATTACAAAGCAGACGATATATTATCATGTCAAGAGCAGGTGTCATGGACTGTGTTTATTTAATATACAAGTAAAACGTTACATGGTCGTATATTAAAATTTAAGAATAGGTACACGTACGAATGACATATATTTATTTCTAAAGTAAAGGACCATGCAATCAGTGAAAAAGGTTCTTTGAAGTTTGATTTACAGTGTTTTATTACACTTTTTGAAGAACATTTTATTTTTTGTAGACGTTATACATGTATAAAGTCAAATTACATATAAATGCAGCCTGATTATTTACTAAAGTTTAATTGTATAATATGGTTTAAGATTTAATAACAAGGTGCTAATAATATAAAATGAAATTGGTCTATAATTATTACTTTAAATGACACCAGTTGCCGAATTTAGTTGCAGTTTTATCGTTACTAAGTTTAGTGTTGATCTAACCTTGTTCAAGTTCATGAAATGGACGTGGTAAAGTGCTATTTTACTTATTCACCGTATAGTTGTGAAATGTTAAGCGTTAACATATACAAAGAATTTTCCTTGTTTAAAACTCGTTAATTGGCATTTTACTTATTTATACTGAGTGAGCAGGCATCAAACCTTCAGTTCTTATGAACTATTCCATGTTTTCCGTGTCGGAACTATAATCTTAACTAAAACATGGGGGATTCTTTAAGAAGTGCTGGATGAGTTTTAAAACATATAGCAAAATATCATTTCTATTGCATCTTTCGAAAAAACATAATTTTCTAAATATGAAAAAAAAAATTATGAACGTTTTGCATATATATACAAAGAAGTATAACACCTGTATATTACACCACACAAATGACGATTTTGTACACAGTCGAAAAACGGAAATGTTAATTAATTGCATTCTGTTAGTTAGCTTTTTACAAAACATTACGTAAGTTAAAGAATATATTTTCGACTTGATGAAAACGTATTTGGAACAAACATTTGCGGTCACAAAAAAGCCGTATTCATGTATCCTAATATGGAGAAATAGAAATTTAGAAAAAGAAACAAAAACAACAAAAAATAAAAACAACCATGAAAAGGCTATAACTACATTCAGAAGCAGATTATTTTTTAAGAAGACTGTAGCCCAATCATACTTTTTTTATATATCTTGGAGATGGTGAGCGTCTGGGTTCATTATGTAAAGGTTTGCCATATACCTGATTGACACCGAAACATCATGACGGGTGACCCATGTTTAGCAGGAAACGTCCCAGTGACACCTTCAATGACAACTGCATATTTTGTTGTTTTTCTATGTGCGTCCCCCTTTTTCTTTTTCATATTTTTCCTACGTCCAGGGACATATGCCTTTTTCAATATCGTATAGGGTTTTTTTCATATTAACTACTTGATGTGATGGCTGATAAGGGCCACTTTTACTTTTTCACTTTGTCGCGGCGACAATGCGCCGTTTAGTAAAAATAAA
>JAUMGZ010024203.1:0-19864 GCA_032359645.1 Pododesmus macrochisma | reverse complement strand
TTGTTTGTTTGTATTGAGGGCTTATTGTCCGATCAACAGCTAAGGTCATTTACGGACGTGCCAGTTTTACTGGTGGACGAAACCGGATTGCCCGGAGTAAACTACCTACCTACGGCAAGTCACTGGCAACTTTCTCACACTAGCACGTCCCGGACGGGAATCGAGATCTCCAGTTCAGCAAACCTCCTGCCTGTAATGAAAGCGTAGAATAAAACTTTGATTGAGTTGGTTAATATGTCTTTTATAGATAGTCTTATCAAATTAATTGTAGATTAATGTATCGTATATTAATAGTGTAGTTGATAAAGTGCAGATAAATATGTCCTTTATTTATTATATACATGTATTATTTAATGATGTGTCGATACAATTATCTATTGCAGAAAGCCTCGTTAATGACGTGTACATATACTTTCATATTTTGTAGATAGTCTTATGAATGAATGTACGTGACTTTGTTGACTGTTGTCATTTGTCATGTTTGTAATAATGTTTGGAGAAAACCCACCTTGTAATGTGTTTTTTTATCATAAAAATCTTGGTTTTTTATATATTATGTTTAAAATGTAAAATCCTAGTTCCAAGACTAAATGTTATTTGGTTTTCCATATGTATAATAATTACCTTTGAACGACCGAGCTTCAAAGCCAAAAGGCAGCAACGGGAATGGATCCGTTTTGTTCGTTTTTCCTCCATCAACGTCGCAAACCCAACTCGTGCGGATTGTCATAATATTTTTCACTTCTACCAAGTGTGTACGGTGTAGTCTCTGAACGACCAATTTTGGTCAAAACAGACAGAAACAGAAGTGTGTTGAGTGAAATAAAGACATTTGTCTGTAACGAAAATCAGCAATTTATAACAGATAAAAAGAAACTGTATATAGGACCGTAACGTCAATCACGGATGTGAAGGACTTGGTGTCAATTTGTGTATCAGACATATGTTGTTCTATGTACATCAATATGAATTTGCTTTAACTTATTATCAAAGAGAATGGTAACAGTATTTCCAATGAGGCAAGTCACGACACAGCTTGTGAATTTACGTTTAAGATGAATCGTGTTAAAGAAACTTCAATGGTTTCATTTAATCTCTTGTGTGCTGTCTCAATACATCTCTCTCCGAACAAATATCATTCACACACAAACTTTTTTTAATAAATCCTTCTCTTCATTTTCTGAAGACATTTTTCTTTATTTTACTTATACCCCGTGGAGGCACAAACTTAAATATATTACGCTATAATTTATTATCGGTATTATTCTTAGTCCGAGTTTCCTCTGACTTTCTGCTCGCTTTTATATATATATATGGCTTGTGAGAAATTCTCTCGTACAGCCATATATAAAAGCATCAGAAAGACAGGAAACTGGGACTATATTATACTCTTTTATGAGGAATACAGTTAGAATATCTACCTTCTCTTTTTGGATGATGATGAACCAGTAAACATTGAAGAAAAACAAAAGTAGAAAATTTGTTTTGAATTGTAATATGCCATGCATGTCAATGTTTATTTTCGTGATATTATAGTAACTGTAAATCTATTTCTATAATGTTATGCATTGTATCAACTCACTAAATAATATTGTCTTATCTAAACAAACTCATCTTAGTTTAATGTTCAAAATATATTGAAAATGCACAGGGGATTCATAGAGTTCGATATCATATATAGATATGATATTCCCGCTAGGGAGATATCACATATCATCAGTCCGAGGGTACCTCTTTCAAGCGAGGCATAGTTAAATTGACAGTGATTTCGACGGGCGAAAATTCCCAATAGCAGCCTCTCATGAGTGTCATGTTATTTTATAATGCTTCGTATCAAATATTTATGTTTGTTATATCTAAAATAACGATCCCGAAAAACAGTTTTCTGACTTATGAGACCACAAGATTATTTATAACATGATATAGGGTTTTATAAAATTGAGAAGGAAGATTTGAACGATGGAAAGGACACATGACTTCTTGCAGGTATTACTACCTTGGCAATGTCCGGGAAATAGCAGCTGACAGAGGAAGAGTTTGTTACAATGTTGACAGAAATTCTAGGACTGGCATAGATACGGTCAGTAGTTTCCTTTTTAAGTAATTATTGCGTTTTATTGTTTCAAATAAAACAATTGAATAAAGACGAACATTGTGATTTGCATTAATTGAAACTTTAAAATGTTATGTTGTGTTAAATGTTCGGCTCTGGTGTTTTGCATATTGACGCTAGGTATATTCTCTATCTGTATAATAAGTATCATGATATAATGTTATAATTTTAATCCAATGAAAATTATAGTTACCATGTATTTAAACCAATAAACAGTTTTGTTAAATGTGTGTCTTTTAAAGACAGCTAATACTATACTGTATGAGCTATCAAAAAACCAGGAACTATAAGAAAAAGTGTATCAAGAAGTGTTGGAAGCAGCACCGGACGGGGAAACACAAGCTTGCATATACTAACGTACATGTACCACTGCTTAGAGGAATTGTCAAAGAAACGCTGGGGTCAGTTCGTGGATAAAGCGGCCATTTCACCAAGGATTGTTTGGGTCCCGCTAGTACGCGATCCATTTTTTGGTCGATCGGCCGCATTTTTGCGAAAATAGTCGGGAACCTGCGAGCACTGTCAAGCACTACCCTATACCTTCGGGGGAAGATCTGGCGCGATCGCCTCAGTCCTCCGAAAAAGAGATCGGCTACTGTGTTTAAACATGTTGAAAAACAGTAGCCGATCAAAAACCGTCGACCCGTGTTCGTCTTGGTCCTCCGAGGGTCCACTGAAGGTCCCCTTGTCTCGCCCGCCCTCTGGAGCTTTCGAATAGCTTCTACCGCTCTCTACCGAGGGTCGTGCGTAGTGTCGACTGAGTGTAAACACCCGATCCTCACCAGATCCTCGGACGACCGTCATGTGCCCTGTAAGTGCTCGATCACCCGACAGGGACGATTGGAGGCGATTCAGGACGACAATCGAGCCGATCAAAAAAATGATTCATCGGGGACAATCTGGTCCAGATCGGGCCGATTGGAAAAAACAATCCTTGGTGAAATGCAGCCTTTAAGTATCAAAATTTGTCACTATAAAACATCGCATATAAAATGTATATGATATATGTTTGATGAGTACTGAGACAGTAACGTTATAACCTGACTTAAACACAACCACCACTGACTTTACTACCCTAATACATGTATACTGAGAATAAGACGAGACGAGATCTGACTCAAACCGCTGATAGACAATTATAAAGACATGTATACATGTATGTGCATGGTTAGATTCAACTGTTGGCTTACTACAACACAAAACCACAGTTAAACGGCTCTAACACACCCACTTGCTTGTTTGTGACATAAAAACTATTCTTAAACCACTGCTTGCACTGTTGTCACGTTTAGGATCGTAAATAATAGGAGGTATTAACATATAGAACTTGTAAACATCATTATAGGTTTTTTTTTAGATTATTTTATTGATTCTTCGCCCCCAAGTATATTTATAGAATATAAAAAGTACTTTATAGGTTTGTCATTATATGTCTCACTTGCTGAGATTTGGCATTGAGACATCATTAACCGGTTTAATGGTGATGTTGTTTAGGCTGTATCCGGACGTTTGCTTTAATCGTGAGTTTTTGTGTATTGACCATAATTCAGTTTTAATGCAAATGGTTTTAATACTTATGAGTTCTACTAGTTTAGATGTTGATATCATTTAACAAGGGGCTATAGACTCAACTTTTGATTATATTCTTATATGTTACATGGCAAGACACCAAGTGTAGATTATTTTGTATTTTGACTGCACCTATATCATACATGTAGTATCGTTTATCGCACGCGGATAGGTGTTTGACTACATTAAATTTAGATCGAACTACATTCACAGTCGTTTAAACGCAATCAAACAAGTGTGTTTGATCTTAATTAAGACGTTTGAACTGTTTGGAAAGGTTACAGTCAATGCACCTTTATTTTGTTTAACTGCGTTTTTCAGGGTGTTGATTGGGTTAGGATATTTGATACTGTTCGTATCTCTTTCTGTTCTGTCAGTTAGATTTTTCTAGTTTTTTTAATATGACACCATGTGACTTGAGATACTGCTGTAATTTATAAATCAATCTTTCTTGTGTATGTTCTGATTTACCGAAACGAAACGATATGTAGCGAAACGAAACGAAATGTAGAAAAATGAAACGAGAACTAACGAAACGAATTTTTTTTAGCGAAACGAAACGAAACCCAACGAGATCAAAACCAAAACGGAATTTATATATTTTATACAAGTTTACAGTTATGCATTCATAATAATAAAAACAAAGTATCTTGTGAAAGTAACATTTACACAGAATGAACACGATTTGAGTCAATATTAAGTACATATAAATGACAAGGTTTTCTTGAATTACTGGTCCAGTGCATATGACTATACCAAAAGTTAAGAACAATGAAGCTATGCATAATATCAAAGCCATTGTTATTGTACTTTTATTAAAACACCGATTTAATACCACGTTGAACTTTGATCTGAGGAACATTTCAATATACGCCCCTAGGACCTGATATATGCAAAATAGAAAATCCCTGGCATTTGTCAAATTTGATAATTATCTTTTAAAAATATGCTAAGATTGAACTTTTTGCCCCATCGTCTCAGTTTGAACAAGTCTAAATTCCATTCTCTCATTGTTCATTTATGCTAATATTTTGCTTCACTGTCAAATAAAAGTTAATTTGCGATTTGCATGTTACCTGCTGATCTTTTATTTAAGCAGTAGCAAGTCCGAAAACTCAGAACAGTATACGTTTAGTTCAAAAACCTTGTCATTTATATTTATTCAATATATTCATTCAGTGGAAATATTACTCTTACAAGATACTTTTTTTTTTAAGTATTGTGAATGTGTAGCTGTAAACGATTTTAAAATATGTAAATTTCGTTTTGGTTTTGTTAATTTCGTTGGGTTCCGTTTCGTTTCGCTATATTTCGTTTGGTTTCATTTCGTTTCGCTACATCTCGTTTTGATTTGTTGATTTCGTTGGGTTTCATTAGTTTTTGTTTCGCTAGTTTTCGTTTCGTTTCGTTAGTTTTCGTTTCTATTTCCGGTTTCTCGGTTTATAGGTACCCCTGTTTTGCAATGTTATTATATCGTTGTCGACTTCGTTGACGCTGTGTCTTGATTTTCAATCTATCAGCTTAGTTAGTGTTCGCGTTTCAAATCTCCTGATGGTGTACGCTGTGTATAAGAATGTACATGTAACCATTTGGACGTTCCTAACTAGCACGTGTTCTTCAAACATATAACGAATACAAATATAAACGAGTAGCAAACTATGGCTATTAAAAGTTTGATTAAGATCAAACATATATTGCATCCTTTTGCATATTTGGCCGTAATAAAGATGTTTTACAGTTGTTGATATATTGATTTGCATTTGTTATGGTCTCTCATACTCTAGTTCCATAATAAAGTTGAGTTATATTGCCTCTTTCACCAACTGACTAAAAGCCTAACAAACAGCGATGACTGCTCACTAACGAACCCCATTTCATTAATCATACCTTTATTTCATGTAACCTTTAATCGCAAGCAAATCATGATTGTTCATTTTGGCTGGGTCATTGGTGCTCAACCGACCGTTTGGCCAAGATCTGCAAACTGCAAAAGGAAAGTGATATAAGCGAAATTAAGACACATTATCGAGACACCAGCTAGGTCAGACATCGATCAACGACAGAGCATTTAAATACCTCGTAAAATGACCGCAATCGATGGTGCTTTGACAAAAATTCTTAGAAAGATGCATTATGGCAGACTTCAACAATTAGGGAGCTGTCATTTCAAAGAATATGTTTCCTTACACAAGGCTAGACACTGATACATCCTTCATGTGTATTGTACCAGTTAATCAATGCTTCTTTACTTCCGAATCAATTAACGAATTTTTTTCCCGATGGCGTATCAATATGATACTCGTGTACTTATGCATGCGTATGCTCAAATCTATACATATAGAATAGCTATTAAAACTGTCCAAGTCTTTTAAATAGCTGGTGTGACTTACACGTAACATTATATTGGGGCAGGAATTCGAAATATCAAACTACAAACAAGTGACATTGTGAACTTGCGAGCCGTTAGGACTTGAACATTCTGTTATTGGAAACTCCACACCATATCACTTATTGTAATATTTGGTTTGAACCACCCATCGATCTCGGGGATTCACCTGATAAGACGAATATTCTTCTCTTTCAAATGAGTCAATGTAGGTGAAAAGAGGGACGGGGCCGAAATAGTCCCCACTGTTTGAAGGTACACACGACAACATACAAGTGTTTGTTATATTATTGAATCCCAGAACATTTATCCTATATACTGTGTTATATAGGACCCGACAGCATTGCATTACGGGCTACACCAGTTTTAATGTTCATTATCAGTCCAGTCGTCTAGAATACTTCCAGAGTGATATCGGTATAGTATTTCATATAACAACCAATGTTTCACTGATGTTACACAAGTTGTAATGTTTTCATATCTTCTAAAGCAGAGTATAGAATGAAAGACTTTTATCTTATAGAATTGGACCAATCGTCGATTTGCTCTGTAGAGAAATATTTTGTTTTGATCCTGCACTCAGTGTTCTAATAAAAAGCCTCGCAATTAATAATAAAACTTATAACCTCCGTTAGAACCGGGTCAATACTTCCTCTCCTTTGCCGTTTGGAGTAGTGAAACACGGCTGTACATGTACATGTAGCACATTACATGTAGCACGGTGAAACTCTCTCTCTCTCTCTCTCTCTCTCTCTCTCTCTCTCTCTCTCTCTATTCAATTTCATTGGACGTTAACGCTACCAAACCGCTTGTCTGTTCAATGGAAATATTAATTTCCCTCGCGATTATACATGCTAGCAGTGCCAATATTCATTTGTCGTTAAACACATACCCTTCATATCAAATTTATGTTACCGCACCAAAAAGTATTTAAATTTCCATATTTTATTCAATTACATTATATGAGAGTTATCATTTTGTGCTCTTTTTGTCACTGACTGTCTAGAGATAAACGTTGTTATTCTATGGCCCTACGTTAAGTCTGGCATAAACAATATGTTTTCATCTTGCTTTGTAAGTGAGAGGTCTGCAGTTGTCGCCTTGTGTTTGGGAGATAATTCAACGCCGATATACGTTTATTTTTACAACATATGACACATCTACACTTTAAAACGCTTTAACCTGAAAGCTGTGGTCAAACCTAATGGGGTTTAGACTAGGTATAAGGTTGAATATATCTCAAAGACTTCACAATACCGAATAACCAACTGCTGAGACAGACAGTACTCTTTTTCATTTCCCGTGTGAATACATTTCACTTAAGGACTTGTACGTATGAATCTGTTGTCACACATGCTCTGATTCGTGTGACAATGCACGCTTCTGACATGTCCGTCGGCGTCACAGTGAACCAGTGCACTCTTTTATCTAATAAAGCATATAAGGATTTTACCACTTCCTTCGATGAAAATCTTTTGAAGTAAAGACATTGGGATTTTAGGAGTATATTTCTTTATGCACTCATAAAAGACACTTTCATTATGATGTATTTTGTTTGTTATGATCGTTTTGAAAGAAAACATGTTAGTGCCACTTTCACCAGCGTACCGTTGTTTGAAATGATTAACTGTAATGAACAGTTGGCACGATCATCCGGAGGTACATGTATGATGGCGATGCGCTGTGGTACTATGATGATGGTACATGTATGCTGACGATGCGCTGTGGTACCGTTACGATGACACGATCGTGCGATGGTTCATGTATGATGACGATGCGATGTGGTACCATGGCGATGACACGATCGTGCGATGGTTCATGTATGATGACGATGCGCTTTGGTACCGTTACGATGACACGATCACCCAGTGGGACATGCATAATGGCGATGTACTGTGGTACCATGGCGATGGCACGATCGTGCGATGGTACATGTATGATAGCGATGCATTGTGGTACTACGATGGCACGATCATCCGATGGTACATGTATGATAGCGATGCATTGTGGTACTACGATGGCACCATCAAACAGTCATGTACCCAAGCGCAACGCCATCAACACCGTATTATTGCCATTGTACCAAGAGTGAAAATTGCCCTAAACGGATTCTATATTTTTTCAAAACCCTGTATAAATCTCAATACACCCATATACATCATTATGGATCATTACAACTTCAGCGGTTAACAATAACTACAGACTAATGTTTTTTTGTAATAATCAATCAAGCGATACTAAAAAAATATAATTGCATCAAGTACCACAATAGATTCAAGCACAAGCGTTCTTAATATTCATCCGTTTTCATGTTGTAAATTTCTTCAAATTAAAATGATAAACGAATGATATATTGGCACGTCTTCAACATGCTTAACACGAGTATTCACGTCTGTAATTATTTGAAAAGATTTATTTCTTTCCGACTGAATCAATTAGTTTGTATTTAGACGTTAACAGCTGTGTATTACAATGGCTGCTTTATCATCCAATATCAATGTGATGTGTTAAATGTGCACATCTATCTCTCGGCGGCAAGCCGTTTAACTGGCGAACTCATTTAAATCAAAGAAATATAAAAACAATATTCTTGGGTTATTTAATCTGCTTCGGTGCCAATTTCAATAAATGGCGTTCGTCCTCATTCTTATCTCTAAATCCAGGTGATCCTTCAGTCTATAACATAATTCACTTTTATGGAAATCAAGCGAGTCTTCCGTTCTTCTTAATCTGCAGCAAAATATAAGGATGTTATCATAGGGAAAACGTCCAATAAACGGGCAAACACCGGCTTGAAAGATGAAATGCAATCTTGACAATTCTGCACTGCATCGGGTCTCTAATTTAAAATTTCTTGAATCAATAAAATGTGTGAATGACAACTGCATAGCTGACACAAAATCTACAGTGACAACAATATACAACAATATTATAATGCAACATTAACTAAATACATCCTTTGTACAATAAACCGCACTGTAACATTAACTATATACATCCTTTGTACAATAAACCCCACTGTAACATAAACTAGATACATCCTTTGTACAATAAACCGCACTGTAACATTAACTATATACATCCTTTGTACAATAAACCGCACTTTAACATAAACTAGATACATCCTTTGTACAATAAACCCCACGGTAACATTACCTAGATACATCCTTAGTACAATAAACCGTACTGTAACATTCAAGAATCGTACTTTCGTTTTCGCTATCGTCCAATCAAACACTCTGTTACAGCTACTGCTACGATGGTATCCCACAGTGCAAATTATCGAACAAATATTATTTTGTTTGCACATATATATATTTTTTCCAACAAATATATTTTTATTGAATACATATATTTTTTTATTGCACATATGTATTCTTTTTCAAACAATGTTTTTCTTTTTCGAACAAATATATATTTTATTGCACATTGATATATACTTTATTGAACAGAAATATATTTTATTGCATATATATTTTTTATCGCATACTTGTTTTTTTGATTGCATACATGTTTATATTCACAACTATTGAATACAAATGTAAAATTTCGAACAACAATATAAAATTATTGAATATTGCAACGTTTGGCACGCCATAGTCACCTTTATACTGTGCTTTATTGATTTAAAAGCAACCACAGCACAAAACACACTTCTTCTAAACGTGTACAGTGAATCTTATTTCAATAATCCTTCAATTAGAACCATTTAAGAAAAAATGCTTGAAAAGAACAAACATCATGTTTTGAATTTAATTTTGAATAAAGATTAACCAATCAGTTATGCCCATTTGACTCGCAGTTGATAAGTTGATAAGTATTGGGTAATACAATTTAACTTCACTAACCAATTGTATTTGCTTGCTGTGACTATATGTTTGTTGTTATATTTTGTTGTCATACTAAAGGTGCATAAAATGCTCAAAGTAAATAAAGAATTGAACTGATAACTATACATTCGGAAACACTAGCATTAAAGTGAAGCGGTAGCATATAATGATATTGTTGGATATTGCCATTATGTCGGAATTCTATATGAAGAATTGATGTTACCAAATTATAAATGTTATACGAGAGACAATTAAGACAAAATGGCCCTTGGCGTTTATTGAGTTGAAACAACAATAAAATTTCACATGGAGATTGATGAGCTCATTCGACGAAGATTTTTTGTTGTAGTTGACATTTTCTCAAATGTTTTCTTTTAGACCCCTCTTGTGGCGCCAACCATGGGCTCGTGCAAGTCGGTTAAAATAACTCTGAATCCTCCTTCCTGAAGGATTCCTTCTAAAATACTTGTCTGAAATACATCCAGTTGATTTGACTGAAAAGTTCAACATGTAGAAAAGTAAAAATATTTACTTTTATTTTAGTGTAATTGAACTGTGACCCAAAAACGTGTAAACCATTTTTGATTACAGTGTTACGTTTTGAACAAACTTTGTTGTTCAAGTCTCAAGAATACTACACAAACAATTATTACATTTTATAATTAGAAGAAGTATTTCAGAAATATGCCCAATTTCCCAATTATTGATTTTCTTTGTGGTGCTTCTTAGGGACAAAACCCTATTTTCTGAACAAATATGAATCTCCTCCACACAAGGACTTTTTTTTTACTAAGTTTAAATAATTATGCCAAAAAATAACGTATTTGTAATGTGTTGAACCCTGAATCGAAAACACTATTTATTGGTATTCGGGGTCACATGCACTTTGAAAACTTAGTTTCCATGACCGAAGGATATGGTACGTGATATTCAAGCATTAAAGATCTTAGACTTCTAGATTCGAAAGAAAATATTTCAGAAAAATTGTCAATTCTTTACAGTTTTATCCCTTAGTGGCGCCCACTATGAGACGATCTTATCATTTGTCCAAACCCGAATCCCCTCCCCTAAAGATGTTTTCTTCCAAGTTTGAAGTAAATTGGTCAAGTGAAAAGAAGTAAACAACTTAAAAGAAAAAACCGACGACAGCTACGGGATTTGTTAAAAATGTACGAAAAGCCGTTTAAAAAAGGATGCATACTTTTTAAATATATTTACCATTTCTATGGCCAACTTTTGTTTTTTTTACAAGAAACTTTAAAAAGTAAAAATAAAAGAAAGATTGACATTAATGAGGTTGCCTTTCGCTGCGGATAAAAGAAATTAGATTTCCCGTCCTAAGACCGGAACAATTCAAGAGGAGTTTTAAACACTACGTCATGGCTTTCACGAATCCCCGTGATGATACGCCTTACAGGAAAACAACGCTTGTATTCTACAGACGTCTTTCTCATGACGACTAACCGGTAATTGAAATTAGAAATCTCTGTTTGAATAGCAAGTAGAAATTAGTTTTTGCACTTGCTACAAGTGTCAATACCACGCATGTTAAAGTATAACTCAATGCACTAATGGCACCGACAATTATTGCTTTGTGGTGTGAAGTCCCGTATTAGATAGACAATCCCACAGTTCTAAGAATGTGCTACGTTTTTCTTCATTTTTAAGTTTTATCATATCTATGTAAATTGCATTTCCTTGAGATTTATGATGAAGATTATGTTATTTTCGTTTACTGCGTTCCTAATTGACACCTTTTAATTTGAGTTTTACATTTGTTTGATCAGTGAGTTAGGATTGGTAGCATATTCCTGTTTTTCTCGCATATTTGACGATGTTTTCTCAGTCTATACATACATGCTAAATTGTTTGTTTCTTTGCGGGTACAATGTTCCTTTCTTCATTCATTATTTTCCCACATATCCGACTACATGTACAGCTGTATCGTTCTTTCTCTTCATATTTAAGTCATTTTTATGCTCAACAAACGTCATCCGTTCTTTATACATCGTTTTACTGTTCTTTGCTTTACAAACACCATACATTTTTTGTACATCATTTTACCATTCTTTGTTTTACAAACATCATACGTTCTTTATACATCATTTTACTGTTCCTTGTTAAACAAACATCATACGTTCTTTATACATCATTTAACCGTTCTTTGCTTTACAAACATCATACGTTCTTTTACATCATTTTACTGTTCTTTGCATTACAAACATCATACGTTCTTTGTACATCATTTTACCGTTCTCTGCTTTACAAACATCAAACATTCTTTGAACATCATTTTACCGTTCTTTGCTTTACAAACATCATACGTTGTTTATACATCATTTTACCGTTCTTTGCTTGACAAACATCGTACATTCCTTGTACATTATGTTGCCGTTCTTTGCTTTACAAACATCATACGTTCTTTATACATCATTTTTACCATTCATTGCTTTACATACATCATATTTTCTTTGCACACCATTTTACCATTCATTGCTCTATAAACATCATACATTCTTTGTGCATCATTTTACTGTCCATTGTTTAAAAAACATCATACATTTTTTAAACATCATTTTACCATTCTTTGCTTTACACACATCATACGTTCTTTGTACAACATTTTACTGTTCCTTGTTTAAAAAACATAATACGATTTTAAACATCATTTTACCATTCTTTGCTTTACACACATCACAATTCTTTGTACATCATTTTAACATTCATTGCTTTACAAACATCATACGTTATTTATACATAATTTTACTGTTTTTTGCTTTGCAAACATCAAGCGTTCTTTGAGCATCGTTTTACTGTTCTTTGCTTTCAAACATCATCACTTTCTTTGTACATCGTTTTGCCGTTCTTTGCTTTACAAACAGCATACGTTCGTTATACACCATTTTACTGTTCCTTGTTAAACAAACATCGTACGATCTTTGTACATCATTTTACTGTTCCTTGTTAAACAAACATCATACGATCTTTGTACATCATTTTACTGTTCCTTGTTAAACAAACATCATACGATCTATGTACATCACTTTACTGTTCCTTGTTTAACAAACATCATACGATCTATGTACATCATTTTACTGTTCCTTGTTTAACAAACAGCGTACATTCTTTTACATCATGTTACCATTCCTTGCTTTACAAACAACATTGTTTAATCAACATCAGACTTTTTTGTTCTATATGGTTATTCTTTGCTAAATAAAGATCCTAAATGTTTCGTCAACTCATTCATATGCTCGATCACACGCAGCTTCATCAACAACACCACTTTGTATGGTAATTGTACCTTATCTAGGATTTTTCTCGTTTTCAAACACTTTAGCATAGTTATGTAAGTTGTCGTGTAATGGTTCCCAAGCATACAATGTACCTTTAAAGTTTGACTTATTGATACTTACATGAAGATGATTAGATATTGTTTTATAAGCAAATGTATTCACTCCGATTGTTCAGAAAATCGCATATTTTAATTTTACCATTCTTTATTTATTTTAAGTCATTGTATTTTAAAAACACTTGACAGTGTCGGCAAAAACTTACGTTGGCTTAAGGGATCTTTATCCCTAAAAACCGCTGCTGTGTCGTTGCCTATGGAATCTAAATGGGGTTCGAGGCAGTCCCCATAAATAAAAAATTGCTTGTCTATTGTTCGCGTCTTCTGAATATGCTCTTTGCGATTGCTAATATTTAAATATATAAAAGATCTAAAAGTGTGATTTACACATTGTCATGTAATGAGTCGTTCGTTAATTGCAAACATATTTCATCTTTATTACATCTCACTTAAAAAGGTAAAACGCGTTTCATTTTGACATTAGGAAACATCGTCAAAGGAAACAATAACTATCTGAGCTATCAACCGTGAAAACTGCTTCACAGATCACGAAACGATGATTTTGATGTGGAAAATTTGAAACCAAAGTAGAGAGATGAGATAAACTACTATCATAATGTGCATCCATTCATGTTCTGGGAGTGTGCGTTAATGATCCCACCTGATGAGTAACGTTAACATGTAATATTGCATTCTGCTTCGCAAGGAATGTCAAACATATATATCAGTGCTACATCCTGATCATCAGAATTTTTTTTTTTTTGTATGCTAAAACGTATAAAAGTAAAAAAAGAATATGAAAAATAATATTATGAACAGTACTGAAAATAGACACGGATGTACACGGTTGAAACAACAACGAATGGCTTAAAAGTGGCTATAGAATCCAACGGAGCAATCACAACATTGGTTGATGGACAGTGATAAACCCAATGACACTACTTAAGCGAGATGTTTATGGATGCAGCCATTATACTATCGGGTTGCTTCGGAAATCTACATGTTTTATCATATCAATGAAAGTTTCCGAATACGATATACATTCTTGTATAGTATACGTAGATTAATTAAGTCAGAATTCCATCAGAATAGTTCACTTTGTCAAAAGTGTGCAAATGAGTACACCGATTCATATAAGATTCACTGGAAAAGGGGGAATTTGACCAAAGTTTTAAGATATTGATATAAAAAATTACCAAAAGAAATTATAGTGTAACTTCAACCAGATGGACGTTATGGGTCAATTTTCTAAAATAATTTTGGAACCGGTTACTTTTTTTCGGTATATAATTTTAGACTTTTAAATTTTTTCGCAGTTTGAATTCAAATAAACCGCATATCTTTTATTGTGAAATATTCACCTTTCTATTTTTTCGTTTTTTCTAAAGTAATTTCTCCTTTTTTACAGGCATACATAATGACAGGTTAGGTCAGTTTCGAAATGTTTCAGGAAAACCTAAGTCTTTTACGGCTTACAACTATTAAAGCTAATATGTTGTTCGTGAATATAACACATAATATAGAGTCGTTGACTGATTAGTCATATACATGTATATAGGTCAAGTCTAATAGATTGCGTGTGGCGGATTGTTGTCTCATTTTAAGAGAAACCATAATACACAAACCTTATTTAACATATTATCTAAAACAGCTGCCTGATCAATGCTATTTCAATAGCTTGCCTATCGACCGTACTTAAAAAAAAAAAACCAGGATGCATTTCATTGAAATCAGAGGGACTGGCAACCAAGGAAAACGCCAAAAACATCGAATTGCAAAATAACAACTCCAAATAGTTCAAAACACATCACAAACATATTAGAGGAAAGGTATCCTTGTCTCCAGAGACCCATACTTCCGTTTCTCTTCAGGGTTCATGATGATTCAAGGGAATCTCTCTTTTTGGGGATTGCCAGACATTTATCTTCAAAGCCATTACAATGTTTTAGATATACATGTACCCGATAATAGAGCGAGTTAACTGGACATATGAGGTCTCGACATTGTTATTTCTACTTAGAGAGTTCAATGTATTGGTCATCATCAGTTTAATACTTTAATATTCTTAACAAGGACTCTTAGACGAACATTGACATTGCTATTACACATTTTAACCCTTGATCTTCTAAACATGAAATATACAAATCAATATTTCAAACATTTTGATTAATTTACTACTGTTATTGGGTAAACATGTTTTTGTTTTAATATATTTTAAGCTCAAATATAACATTTCCTTCTTAAATAGGTCAAGCGAAGTTTTCTTATCTTCTTTGCATCATTATATCCTTATTAAATTCATCCGTCTATCGATAATTTACATAAGCTATTTTTCCTGTAATATGTCGCCCGAGAGTTTGATTATTTGATAAATACGTGTTAGATACGCGTTATCTTTGCACGTGTACAGATAATTACTACACCAGACCAGTTATCAGAGTGCGAGAAGACTATTCTGTGTATAAAACAATAAACCTATTTGCCGTTCCAACTAAAACAATTATTTATTTATCTTTTAAATCAGGTTATATCCAAATCCCGTTCTTATGTTATTACTGTATTTACTTTATTTGTGATAAGAACGAAGTAATGCACCAGTCACAGTGTCACGTTTTTGCCGCACCGTTGTGCCCCGTTTCTGACCCCACGATTTGTAAATTTCGACTGGGTTATGGCTCGCTGTCAACACGCTCTAACCTCACTGTCGCCACGTTGGGCCTCATTATTTCACGTTTGCTTACAATGCAGCCATTTTCCGCCACGTCCCGCCACGTTCCAACACACTTCCAAACGTAGCTAAACGTGACACAATCACTATGACTTGGGGATTAGTGTGACCCCATCTGCATATGTCATGTAATTTATAGTACAAGTATGTTGTTGAGTTTTTAATTGCTTGTTGCCTTATGCGGGTTATTGAGGCTTCAACACATTTCAGGTGATATTTGGTGACATCTTCGTTTTACAGTGTAGACTTTTATAGTGTTGTGACACTGGAAAACCACACCAAAGACTAATTGACATGTTCGTACACCTCTCGGACATATTTTCGAACCAACGCCTCCTTTTCTGTGGATCGCCAAACAAGATAGTCACAGATTTGTCTATTTTTGATACTCAGATCATATGCACTGTTGGGATCGAGCACTTATATCTACTTTTTGCCCGACGGACACTCTAACCAGTGTACTGTTGAACATATCAATTCATCAGAACAAAAAGATATGATGTATTGTCATTCATTTGAAACAATTCTGTGTTTTGTTGATAAATAAATTACAGAAGAGATACGTAAATTGTAGATATGCCCCCGAGGAAATTTTCTTATTAGAGCATATTTAGTAAAAACGTAAAGTTGACCATATTGTCCCCAGACCAATTCACTCACACAGATAAACGTATTGCTACTGAACTGTATGTTTGATAGATAGTGGTTGGATCACGCGATGGTTGCAAACTCGATACGACTCAGCCATGTGCTATTCTATCTCGTTCTAGATCTTCTATCCAGACTTCAATGATAAATTTGGTCATTTTGGTGAAAAGGCAAAAATACAATCCTAAGTTCACCAGGTTAAAAAGTGACAATATTTCATGAAAACTTAATTTCAATATTGAGCACTATTTTGTTATGAGTGATGGAATAATAAGTCAGAGTAGACCTCGGTATCTGAGACAGACATACATTCGATAGAGAAAGTAACTAAAATTCGTTTCAAAACTGTTGTTTTTAAGGAGAGCTAAAGGATATAGTATATTTGGTGGTCTCAGACAGAGAGTAGAGACACACAAACAAAAATACACATATGTACTTGACAGTTAGCGGTGGGTGAATCCAACTTCAACTTCTAGCCATTAAAGGAACATATAAGTTTCAATTAACAATATCGTATATAATACATACATTTATAAACAGCGACATAAGTAAGCAGGATTTTCCTTCGTTTGTCAGTGTTACACTCACACATATCTTCTTTGTGAACACTCGCACATATCTCTGATGTAAGCACTCGCACATATCTTTGATGCAAACACTCGCACATATCTCTGATGTAAACACTCGCACAGATCTCTGATGTAAACACTCGCACATATCTCTGATGTAAACACTCGCACATATCTCTGATGTAAACACTTGCACAGATCTCTGATGTAAACACTCGCACATATCTCTGATGTAAGCACTCGCACATATCTCTGATGCAAACACTCGCACATATCTCTGATGTAAACACTCGCACATATCTCTGATGTAAACACTTGCACATGTCTTTGATGCAAACATTAGCACATATCTCTGATGTAAACACTCGCACATATCTCTGATGTAAACACTCGCACATATCGCTCATGTAAACACTCGCCAGGTAACTGACATAAACGCTTGCACAGATCACTGAGATGTAAACGGTCGCACTTTAATCTGTAGATACACCGTTATGTATAGAACTTGATTTGTTTTGATGCATTTACAATGGTTAAAGTCCATGATACTCTATCCGCGTCACTATTGTTGACAAGGTTTTTGTCATTGAATCTTGTTTTAATTTAGCTTCTTTTGTCTCCAGATAGTAAATTAAAGTACAAATAATTTAATCTTAACCATTACCATGTTCCGTGTTAAATGAACATTTCTTGTTTCGGTGTGCTTTTAGACCCATTGGAAATATAGCATGTACACTATCAGTATGTCAAATTCCTAAATATCAGCATATTCGCAAGATAGCACGTTGACGGCCATGCATACCGGAAGTTTGATAGGACAAACACATGACTTGTATGCATACCGGAAATGGTAGTGCGTGACAGCCATTGAATACCAAAAACAGGATTCGAAACATATTTATTTGTACAAATGTGAAAACAACAAGAGACTTTTACTGTTGATCAACTTTCGAAGTTAAACATTGACCATTTACAACAAAGTCTCAATAACACAAAGCGGTGGTAATTTCTACCAAAGCCTTTCGTTTCACATGATCAAATTATCGTTATATTTCGACATAGCTATTTCGTTATTTCGGCATTGTTATCTCGTAGGTTCCTCTCAATAACGACATAGCTGTATCAAAGGTCGAAATAGCTTAGTCAAAATAACGAGATAACTATATCGAAATAATTAACCACATAAAAAGTTAATAAGGTGGCACGAACGGGCTTCCATTGATTTCAGATTACTAGCCGATTTAAAACATTAGTTTGGGGTAAAAACTAACAACAAATCACTTATCTAGCCGGAAAAAACCTGCAAACCATGTAAGACCAAAAATACACCAAACCTATTCAGTATCCAACCTTATGATGGCTTTAATCGATTTATCTTGGTACACAAACCAAGGATGTCAACAACTATTATTTAATAATACGTTACTGATTGTTTATGAAGTAGCAACATTCAGAAAAAATGTCAATCGGATGGGTACTTATAACGGAGGCCAATGTTAAAGAACATATTGAATACATGTCAAAAATAGAATATGAGTGAAATTTAATTTGCATAATGCTAAGAATCAAGTATCAAAATCAGCTAAAATTGATAATTGAATATCTTAATAACCAATAACTATAGACAGTAAGGTGAGATTAAAAGCATTCAAACAGAAGATGTCGTGTAATGCAAATACTTTTTCCTTTCCAAATTTGAATTTCTCATTGTCGAAAATAAAACTCCAATGATCCTCAGTTGATTTTCAAGAATACAGACTAAAAGCATAGTGAAAACGAAACACGTGTCTTCGCTTCCTTAAGTAAAGCATATAATAAGACTAGAAACTAGTCTAGAGAAAGTAGTCTAGAGAAAATAGTCTAGGGAAACCTGTCTAGAGAAAGTAGTTGAGAGAAAGTAGTCTAGAGAAAGTAGTCTAGAGAAAATAGTCTAGGGAAACCTGTCTAGAGAAAGCAGTTTAGAGAAAGTAGTCTAGGGAAACCTGTCTAGAGAAAGTAGTTTAGAGAAAGTAGTCTAGAGAAAGTAGTCTAGAGAAAATAGTCTAGAGAAAGTAGTCTAGAGAAAATAGTCTAGAGAAAGTAGTTTAGAGAAACAAGTCCAGAGAAAGTAGTCTAGAGAAAATAGTCTAGAGAAAATAGTCTAGAGAAAATAGTCTAGAGAAAGTAGTCTAGAGAAAATAGTCTAGAGAAAGTAGTCTAGAGAAAATAGTCTAGAGAAAGTAGTCTAAAGAAAGTAGTCTAGAGAAAGTAGTCTAGAGAAAATAGTCTAGAGAAAGTAGTCTATAGAAACTAGTCGGGAGAAAGTAGTAAATTCGCAAAACCAAGACGATATTCTAAAGCCGTAAGTTCATGGACGTTAGCAAACAAAAGGAAAATGTTGGACGCACACAGAAAAATTAACCAAATATGCATTTATTAACTAAACATTGAAATATCACTAACACGAATTAAAAAACTAGGGGCGTTCATTGATAATTAGAAGGGTGGAATAAATATAGGTTCTGCAACGAGCTAGGGTGGAATATCGGATTTTATCTCACTAGAGTTAGTGCTATCCCATCCTAACGAGTTATGGTGCCGTTTTCTCCTACTATTTTCTGTCAGTAAAAATATCGCTTGTTGACATTTTGAATCACCCGTGGCGGACGACGTCTGCGTATGAATACGAG
>JAUMGZ010024092.1:0-19871 GCA_032359645.1 Pododesmus macrochisma | reverse complement strand
GACAAAATTAACAACATTTGTGTACATTTTACTTTTACTTAATGGAGTAAAGTGACGGCTCATTTGGGCCATCGTATCTCAAGCTAGTTATTTAGTCAATTCAGTTAGTCACTCATTTATTTAGAAAACATCGACACCGAAAGTTAGATGATCGGAAGACATTCTTCACATGCATTATTGAGTACATGTATCAGCAAATACCAAATAATCTAGCAACACTTTTGACCAATGAAACCTCGCCATAGTGGGTGTATACTTTTAGTTTTCATTGATGAAATATAATTGTACTGATCACAAAGAAGACAACACAATAGCTAACTTCCGGTAAACCACTTATAAATGACGTACCTATTCTGTCGCCCAGTATTTAATGGCTGATGAAGGATGGTGGGGAGGTATACTAATATGGCAGCAAGGTTCTGGGAATAAAACTTCATAGCGTCTTTTGGTTATCATCATTAATAATGACGGGCAGTATATCCTTCCTATGTCAGGTATGTATTTGCTTCTTCACAGTGTTAGTTTCTTAGAAAAGTAATTTGATAAATGCTTAGCTTCCACACAAATTTTAATTTACATACAAATATCGGTCAGAGCCTAGGCTTTGTACACTATATAGTATTTTTTCAATAAGACAAGAGATGTTATATTTTCAATATTCATATGTTTGTAAACTGATTTACAGGACATCAAAAATAAATCAGATTTAAAAGCTAACTGTATCTATACTCTGCAATTCACCAATGTAAGGGGCACTTGACAGACAGTAGATGACTTTATCTAGCCAACACTAGAGCAAATAATGTATCGATTACATAGAAACATGGCATAGGCACGTACTGAAAACAAAGAAAAATTTGCAAATATTAAATTACGTTATTTGTAACAAATTTCGAAGTTGCGAGTATTTACTATCGAGGTGATCTGTTTGCTTAAAATTTCACCGACAAAATAAAAGCTATTGCTCTTACTTTCTAATTAATCGACGATCTAAATTAAAGTTTGATAAATCAAATGATCATTTTGACAAGAACTTATCCAAAGACACCTATAATTAAACCTATGTAATGTGCGAATAAGTTTTGAACTCCGAGTGTTGTGGATGTCTAATTTAGTAGATATTTTATTCCCAATTCTAGTCACCAGTAGATATGATTCAAAGTAATTGTTTATAGAGGAATTATGTCGCGAAAATGCAAACAATGAATTTGACTAAGACATTTATTTAAAGAACGAGCATAATACACGAGAAAATATAGTCATATATTTCAATTGCTATTGTATTTGAGTTACTCTTTCTCATTTGGGAGTTGGACCTGAAAGCAACATGTCAATTAAAACTTACATTGTTGTCTAACTTTGGTAATCAATGTTGTTTGTATTAAACTACACTTTACGACGTTTTACATTCGCGTTTCTCTCATACAAGAATATAAATTGCAGATTCACTCTTTACAGTATATGATATTTATACCAAAGAATTGTCGCATAAGCTCTTACACAAGTCGCCTAGATCAGGTTCTCAATTGGATAATTCTGGGAACGGGCCAATGCCCTTAAAAGTTACATGAAAGGCATATTTCCTCTTTCTTAATGAAACTAGAAGAACTGATTAATACAATTTAAATTGTTTTACCAATGTACACGGAGATAAAAATGAGCTATGCATGGCTTACAGACTCAAAACAGGACAATAATGAGGTCAGCCAGCTTATACACTTTGTGGATTTTAAGTGACTTTTTCCTGTCGTAATGATACAGCTTATTACACGAACACTTGATTTACATTTTATTTCATTAAATTCTATTGTTTTCTGAGCATGACAATAAAACTGTAAATGCGGTTATTATTGATGGACAAGTCAAACATTACAAAAAATGTCAAGTATATGGCAGAATAAGTAGAAAGGGATTGGACAATGAAAGGACGTAAACGTTGATTTTTGTCCAAAAGTACTTGATGCCCTTTGACTCGATATGATTACCAACTAAACAGGTGTGTAACCATTTGTGTTAGACGAAATTCATTAAAGATTCTAGATTTAACTGTCGGTCATCTTGAGTTTTGTTTGTAACTCTTCTGGGTCAGGAAAATACATAAGAACAAAGGACTTTCGTACCTTTTTTTAATGCCTAACATTTGGAAAAATGAATTTACTTTCAAAGGGTCAATAAAGAAAAAATATGATTTTTTTTTTAAAACTAGTTACTTTTACTACAAACAAATTCCAACCAAACTTTGTAAAAAATATGTTCAAGATGAGTGTAAAGAACTGTTACGGGTACCTTATTAAAAAGCCTTTTTATCTTCAAAACTAGAATCTAGGTGATGTTGAGTACGATTCGTTTAAATCAAGCTAAACTTCATATGTTGACTTCCTAAAAGGAAAGGAAAAACAGGATAAGGGGAATCAACAGAACGAGAGACAATGAAAAACCAACAATAGCCGTACCAAGCAATTCAACACCAGAATAAAATGATATCACATGGCGTCAAAACAATCCTCAAGACTAGTTATCCATGCTGACTGACTAAGGACGGTCACCCAGCACGAAACCTGACTTTCCTGCTTCCCACAGGAGACAATACGTCTTAAGTATAGACATACATTTAATTTTTTTGGGGAAGTACCAATTATCTAGGATTTGGCAAGTCTGAACGTTGATGTTTATGCTTTACACACAAATTAGTTTTGTAGGCCTTTTTCAAGCTAATAACGAAACCAACTGCTTGCGATTGAGTAAACGTTTTCTGCTACAAATGTGTCACCAGCCGCAATGTGTCACCAGCCGCGATGTTTCCGTGTCATTGTGGTATATGGCAGCCCTATCCATAGTAAAAAAGAAACATATGTCACCATAAGAACTGCCACTAACAGTGTGACGAAAGACTAAAGGAGAAAAACCATTGACAGAATAGAAATAGAAGCAGCAACAGTATCATGACAGCAAAGCAGTAAAGATAGTACGATAAGGAGTAACCATCCTTATCAAACGACTTTAATATAAATGCAATCAACAATTTTACATTATAGGTTGTCCTGTTCTGCCAAGCTTGTAGATCACAAGAATTAGCAGACTTAAGACGTATAGACATGTCGCCGGATGATTTGAATTCCTTAGAACACTACTCAGACCTATCTATTGATCAAGTCATCATGCAGGCTATGGGAGGACCCGACGGTAAGTTGAGTTTATACGATCACTTTTTATTATATTAAAAAAATCCAATACATGTACTAAAATGCATATTTTATTTGCACATTGTGCTAATTTTTAATCGATCTGATCCATGAAAAATACATTATCATTTGGTTAGGAATGTTTTCGCAGCATCTTTCGTCCTAAAAATAATGTGTATCTTTCTCATAGCTTTTGTTAGACTAAAGTCATATCTGAATATAAAACAATAATAAACAATTTAATCGTATTGCTAAACAGTAATGTTCTTCCGATTGAGAAACATGACTATCGAGAAACCTCCAAGAAAATAAATAAAAGTATTGTTAATTTTGTTTAATTGATTTAACTTTCGGTCTATTGCTACACTCAAATTTCTCTTTCTTTCTCACCTGTGTCCTTCCCTTCATACTCATGTTGAGGATGCTGACTTTTGTTGATATATATATTCATGGAATTTAGATTGTAAGTGATATGTAATATGGACCAAATGTACATCATAAATTGACATGAATATTGTCAATGTACACTTTGTGATGCTTTTTTCAGTTTCTGCCCAGAAAATGATTGGTAGAAATGGAATGTTTTTGGCAGAATTGGATATGAATTTGACAGAAGAACAGTTCCGCTATATGTATCAACCACCAGAATAGTAAGTAAGGACTTGTCATTTGAATAGCTGAATGAGTCCACAGCATTATCAGTTATCTTCCTCGGGAATAATCATATTAGAATATTTGATTTATGGGTACTATGTGTTAATCCGCCAATTCGGGTGGCAAAAGATCACGGACCTAGGACCATGATCAGAATAGCTCACATGCGGAAAGCTTAAGATGAGATAGAAAACCCGAAACGTCCATGAACATAAAAAATAACAATGGGGACACATTACGAACATCTATTAAAAGGTTAGAATTGCAAACTGAAATGTACCACCAATATCTCCAAGAAGGGAAGCGTAACCAACTGCAGGAGATAAACTAGTCCAAGATTGCATTACAGGTACGACTAAACCAACAACGGATCCGCGAGAACAAAACTATATTAGAATAGACCAGACCTAGATAAACAAATAATGACGAGGGATGGGCAAACGCATTGTGATTGGAAAAAGTTCTCCTACACTACAGTATAAAAATCATAATTTAGTTGGACATGCGGCAAAAAAGTGAATGTTCCTCTAGACAGCTGTTTTGGACACTTAGCTTATTGAATGAATAAATAAGTTATACTAAGAGCCAATATATCAACACAACAAATCCAATAATTCGGTATGTATGAAACAGTATGCTCTTCGGGCCACGACCTTTTAGAGACTATAAATGTGTTATTATAATTGAAAATCGGCAACCCCCTTTGTTTTTTTCTTTATATTGTGTTCAGAGGCAAAATCATACAGAGGGAAAGTTGCATTTGGGGGCGACGAACCTGGATATTAAATTACATGCTTACAAACTGAGAAACTGACCACAATCTATATTATATTATAGAAATCACAATACGTGGTTTTATAATCATATACTATTTTATATTTACCAAATATTAAAAAATAACCTTAAATTCATAGCGGAGACCGTCAGATGATGCCATATTTTGAACCTAAAAAAAGGAAGAAGAGAAAAGCCGTCCGACGAATAGATCTGAGGTGGTCAAATGCGGAAATTCCGTATTATCTAGCCGCAGAACATTTTAGTGAGTAAATATTTTATTGTTTTGTTGTAGAATGTTATATTATCAATCTGATTAAAGTCCTTTTTCGTCACCCGCTTTGAAAGTTTTGATAATGAAAAGTTAACAAAGGTTCTGGTCTCAGTCAGAATGGCTATAGTATATAACCGTATGAATGGAGTCAACAGAACGAGAGACATTGACAAACAAACAATAGCTGCATCAAACAATTAAGCACTAGAATGTAAGAAATTAAATTGACATCACAACAATCCTCAAGACTAGTTATCCATGCGGACGGACATAGGACGGTCACCGAGCACAACACCATGCGACGTGGTTAAACCGGTTATGAGGCCTCAACCTCCCCACTTCCGCATGAGACTAGTAGTTTTAAGTACAGACATACTTTTAAAAATTTAATAAACAGTATGAATAGGATCAACAGAACGAGAGACATTGACAAACAAACAATAACTGCGTCAAACAATAAAGCACCAGAATGTATTTAATTAAATCGAAATCACAACAAACATCAAGACTAGTAATCCATGCGGACCGACTTAGGACGGTCACTTAGCACGAAACCAGGCGATGTGGTTAAACCGGTTAATGAGGCCTCATCATTCCAACTTTCCGCATGAGACTAGAAGTCTTAAGTACAAACATACATTTAAAAATTTAAAAAATACACTTCATGGCGCTGTAAATCATCTCAAAAACTAACCGCTCACATCTATTGTCATTAAAAATCTAAAAGGCAATTGGAAACACGAAAATTGGACTTTGCCAAGTAGCATTATGCTGAAAACAGTTGCTAATAAGTGGTACATTAATAGATTCCACATATAGTTAAGTATATGAAAAGTGACAATGATGAACAATCAGTGTGCTCGCAGTGTTACAACAGCAACACATAAAACAGGTGACAACTAAAACTGCAGAGAAATAAAAAGAAAAGAAAATATCATAAAAAAGGGGGAGGGGATTAGGAACCGTGGGAGAGCCAACACTCACCCAGTCATGTGTTAGGGGGAAACTAAATTGGCTTAAGCTAATGCTATAACAGCAATGTGAGCTCAGAAATAATGGACAATGCAAAGTCCAACGTACAACCAGAAGGACATATATCAGGGCCCAGTCTTCTCGATATAGGGAGCTTTCAACATTGAGTCCCAGTAGCATTGTAAGAAGGCGTGCAATGACACAGTATATGCCAGTAAGAGGCGGTAAAATGCATGTAGTGCGTCTCACTATAAGAAGATCATAGCTACGTTTAAGTAGTTTTCTTTAAAAAAAATTAGGAGCAACAGAAAATATGTCGGGGTTGTATTTGATCCTCCTACGTTTGTTAACAAGATCTACATAAAATGAGGGTTGGGAAAAAGCCTATAGTTACATACTGGGAAATATTAATTTGACCATATTTCAAAAGAATCTCCGGATATCTTCTATAAAACTTGCCAAATGTTTTACGTAGTTTATGATATCGATACCCCTGTGAAAAAAGATTGGTGGTAAGGTCAATATTACGAGAATGAAAGTCACTGATATCTGAACAAGCTCGGGCAGAACGAAGCAATTGAGAATTATAAACGCCGTATAATGGAAGTCGTGGAATATCTCCATCAAGCTATGGGCAATTCACAATTTGAAATCTAAAATCATCTCTTTTATCATAGATTTTATTATGAGCTTTAAAGTAGTAAGTTCGAAAAAAAACAAGACGATATTCTAAAGCCGTAAGTCCATGGACATTGGCAACACAAAAAAACGTGGAACGCACACAGAAAAAATAACCAAATACACATTTATTAACTAAAAAAGGAAACATAACGTACTTCTATTAAAACTAGAAGTGAAACCAGGTTCTCGCGATATGGTAAGCGTTTCCTGCTACACATGTGTCGACCGCCGCGATGCCTCCGTGTCATTCGGGTGTATGGCAACCCTTTCCACTGTATAAAAAGAAGCATGTGTCACCATAAGAATATGTCACTGTTATGGTGACAAAATAGCAAAGGAGAAAAACCATTAACAGGAGAGGAATAGAAGTAGCAACAGTATCATGAAAATAGAGCGATTCTTCAAAATTTAACCATGACTCTACAAAAAAAAACCAACCAAAGCAATTGCTCATTTGGACATTTTCGTAGATCTGGTTACAACATCATTATAAGATTGATTCGATTTGATGAGTTTATTAAAATAGTTTTGAATATTGTCAAAAGTTACCCATTTCCAGTGCCTTTTTAGGACCGATCTTCACAATTTGAACACTTATCGTTCATTCCCCGAAAGACGCATCCTTTAAAATTTGGTGGACTGTGGTTTTAAAAAAAGTCAAAAAGCTAATAAGTTAAATATGAATCAATATTTAAAAAAAAATGCAATGCATTGTAAATTAATGTACATTATTCAATATTTTTGTAGCTGATAAGGAAAAGTACATTATCAAGGTTGCTATGAGGGAATGGGAGAAATACACGTGCATACGCTTCAGGGAGGCAAACAGGGGTGATGATAATTATGTCAGATTTCAGAATGGCCAGGGGTAAGCTATCAAGAATTTATATGTATTACACTAAAAAATGTCATATAGCAGTCAATATTATGTTACTAATGTGATAGGGGATTTTAAAATTTATTTTACTGCTCTTTTTGTGAAGTTTTGATTGGACGCCATCATTTAATATAAACTTTCAGTATGCATAGTAGCGTTTTAAGATTTACTAGTTAACATGTTTTATTGCCCTCGTAATGTAACATCATGATCGAACAGTTTACATTATAAAAACTAAACAGTTATGGGCAGAAGGATTTGGAACAACTTGTACTAACTTCACACCAGTGTTACGTCTCCGCTATTTATACAACACAATAAATACAAAAAATATTTCGCTGATTTCTTAAATAACGTATATGCCGTGACAGTTAATGACATCAAACTATTGGTGTGTTTTTATATATATCAATACTGAATAAAATAAATAAGCATTTGAATTCATCTCAAATTACATAAACATGCTAATTCTATCGATAAACTATATTCTGCTATACAACTAGGTAAATATAAGTTAATCTAATCTTGCAAATAAATCTTCAATGCAACCTTAACATTGGGGAGGTGTTTTAATTTGCTTATCAGAAAGAAATTGAACAACGTTATTTGTATTAATTGGTTAATTATAAATTCAACATATTGTATTTTAGGTTAGAACTAAGCTATGCCAAACATTATCTTCTATTATAAGGTGCAACTCACAACTTGGTATGGTTGGAGGTGAACAGATTCTAAATTTGGATATAAATGGCTGTCGATGGGTATGTGTTAACTATTTTTGATAACGTGTATAAATAATTATAAATTAAGATTTTAAGTAAAATCTAAGTGTAAAATTAAACAAAATAAACCAAGAACAGAAAAAAAACATGAAGAGTAGAATCCACAGAACGAGATATATTGACAAACAAACAAAACCTGCATCAAACAATTCAGCACCAGAATGCTAGGAAATAAATTGACATCACAACAATCCTCAAGACTAGGAATCCATGCGGACCTACTTAGGACGGTCACCCAGCACGAATTTAGGCGTTGTGGCTAAACCGGTTAAAGAGGCATCAACCTTCATACTTCCCGCATGAGACAAGTAGTCTTAAGTATAGACATACATTTAAAAACTTAATAAATACGTTTCATGGTGCTATAAATCATCTCAATAACCATATTTACAACAGACAATTTGAAACACGAAGATTGGACATAGCCAAGTAGCATTAAGTCGAAAATAGTGGCTAATAAATAGTAGATTCATATATTCCACATATAGGTATGTATATATGAATAGTGACATTAATGAACAAGCACGACCTAAGAAAACTAAAACTGCCAGGTACAGAATACATAAATCTTTGTAGCAAAAATACCAGTAACAAATTTTGGGCAGAAACTTGAAAAAGCATGGTGTATAATTTCAGAATATTTTATTTGCAAAGCGTTAGAGATATCGCTTGATACTTATGCTGAACCTTTATGATACAATAAACTCAAACTCAATATTCTATAAAGAACTTTTTACAAAAGGAATATATCGTATTAGTCACCTAACAAACACCAAAGGGGAAATTTTAAATTATCAAGAATTACTCACTACACTACACAAATAAACTTATCAAGATACTATGGTTTGATCAATGCAATAAAATCAAGTAAACAATATAACAAAATGAAAATAACAAGTGAACCTATCATTACTTATTATCAAAAAACTGTATCTATTAATGATATACATCAACAAAAACACACCCAACTGGGAAAACAAGATAGAATCAAACATTAAACTTGTCAGATAACGAATGGATGAATATTTTCAAACTTCCCTTTATTGTGACTGAAGACTCAAAGTTAAGGTGGTTGCAAGTGAGAATTAGTCATTATCTTATAGGCACAAATTATATGTTGAACAAAATAGGTAGTAATCATGATAAAAAATGTAGTCTGTGTAAAAGAGAAACTGAAACAATTCAACATATTTTCTGGGAATGTACAAAAACACAAGACTTGCTAACAAAATTTCAAAACGTATTAGATAGAAAGAATATTGCATTTAACTTTAATAAAGAATTTTTTGTTTGGTCTTTATGAAAACTCAAAATTCCAATCACCAAGCAATACCATTATACTATGGGTCAAGTATTATATATACAAAACTAAACAACTAAATAGTCAACTTAACATAAATACCCTGCTTAATTTTATGACAAACTATTATCATTGTATAGAAACTGAATAGATTGCCTCTTTTAATGAGTTCATGGACCCTTGGACTGCTTTCTTTGAAAGTGATTAAAACTAAGAACACAAAATAGCATCACTGACATTTCCAGTTTTTGACCTCATACCCTAAGGAAAATTTTCTTAAAATGTTTTGTTGTAATTTATGAGAGGCCATTGTACATGTATGTCTTTACTCTTATCTTTCTGTCCTCTATGTTTTTCTATCTATCTCTCCTTTCATCATTTCCTTTTTCTCTCGCTTTTATGATTAAGAAAATTAACCAGATGTACACATATCATATCACTTTATATAAAATATCCATAAGTTAAATGCTTATTTATTTTTATTTATCTTCTATATACTTTTGTACATTATCATGTAAGCCAGAGCTTCTCATCTCTGGTACATAAATATTTATTCTGAGGAAATAAAATATAAAAAAAAAATATAAAAAAAGAAGCTAATTGTAGAACTACAATGAGTAAAACCACATTCCCTTCACACAAAACTATGTTGAATCATTTTCTTTTTAAAGATTTTAAGTTTATAAGCATTATTTACTCTATTTCTCTTTTTTCAGAAAGGGTTGTATCTCCATGAGATTGGACATGCGATTGGTTTAGTCCATGAACATCAGCTTCCAAACAGAGACAATTTCATTGAAATTCTTTATGAAAATGTGTCCCCAAGTATGAGGATATGGTTCAACAAGTACTCAGAACAGGAAATAAACCAATTCGACGTGCAATATGAGTACTCCTCTGTGATGCATTATGGGATAACGGTAAGGAGTTACCTTGGCAACGTTACCTTTATTTATCTTGGTCTTGTCTATTCTAAATTCCTTTTCTTATGAGTGTCCGTTTATGAGGATTGATTTGTAGCTAAGCCTGGAATTATGGACAAGGTTCTCTCACTTAGAGATTTTTTTTTATATCTTGTGGTTATTATATTTAATTGTGTTTCGTTCAATTTGTATATTTAGAAAAGCCACACAGATATTGAATTTTTGCATCATTTAAATTATAAGGTACCTTCTAATCAATATTTGCAAATGAATATATAAGTGAGTAATTGACATGTCTTAGCAATTTATCGACGGAAAGCCAACAAAAGCCCATCCATATCCTGAACTTTTTGCTTAAAACAATTATAAAACAAGTTCAATCAGTCGATCGACGTCTGTCCAAGTTATAGACAAATTGGAAGAAAAAGAAAAATGACACAAAAAACGAAAATCGGTGAAGTGTTCAGCAATAAGAGTCTGGTACAGAGCCAGGGAGAGGGGAATTCTTGGATAATCATCACACAAGTGTTCGACTCTGATCAGAATAAACTTGAAGGGGAAGCATGTACTAATACTCCTGTGAAAGCATCATTCTCAACACGTTTGAAAAACTGTCAGTGTGAATCAATATATCAGGTTTTCAGGAGTGTACAATATCCCCTTTTTACGTTTAGTCCGTCGATATATTGCACCTATAATCTTTTCCATTCATTTCAATCGAAATATAGTTAATGTTTTGTTTGTATTTCATATTTGGTTGTGTGATGTATTGTACACGTAGGCTTTTGCAAAAGATGGAAAATCACAGACAATCAGAGCAAAAGATCAAACTAAGGAAGAAACAATTGGAAAGGTGTGGAGAAAGGAGTTAGCCTTCAGTGACGTTAAAGCAGTGAATAGGATGTATCAATGCGCTGGTAACATCTTTCAGATAAATAAAAACAATCGTTTGGCTCTACATGCCGCATAAAAGTTTATTTGTAACTGATTAGATGATGTAAAGCACGATCATCTTTTACTTGAGTTGGACTTAGACTGTCTTACGTCAACCATGTTTTCATACGCTAATATAAATTCTTAAAGTATTTTAAAATGGCATGTATGAGAACTAGTTTAGTTATATTTTTAATTTTTTCTGTATAGAATGCTGTTGCAATTTGCTTCTTTTACAAATAGCTCATTATGTTATTGTTTTAATCAAGTTCAAGCAAATCTTTTATTAATTAAGATTCGTTTTTCTAACTGTGTACTTTGCTCATTCTATTGATGCCGTTTTTTGTTTATTGTTTGTGTGTCAACGTCTTTTGTTCTGCTGATCAAATTTCTTCTTGTTTGATAATAGCAAATTGTCCAAAGACAATAAGGTGCAATGACGGTGGATTTGTTGACCAGAACTGTAAATGTGTTTGTCCAGATGGGACATCAACTTGCCAGATGACCTCACAGAGACCTACTGCAGACGATGGTACTATAATAACATTTTAAAATTCACAAATTTAGTATAAATAAATATTGATATATAACTATATATTACACAATAATCATTTTCTTATTAGACACGTATTTTCAAATATATATATTAAGTAAAATGCAGTATACAAAATAAGAAAGAATAAGAGTTGCATCTGTATCAGGGGGGCTGATAACTAATGAAAATACAAATAAACATTAAAAGTAATACTGGTTGACGACTAAGAAAAACACAAACAAACTCAACAATTTATACTGGTTGATAAACTAAGGAAAATGCCACCAATCATAAATTAAGGAAGAATTGTATCTTATATACAATAACACACCACACACTACCTATCACTAAAGTTATGAAAGCATCCAATCCTCGAATTGAATGGTGTGAATAAACTTGTTTTTAAAGACATCAAACTATTCACTGGTTAAAATACAAAAATGCTATCTGAAACATGCCTCCAACTAATATGACATTTATAAAGGAATTAGCCAATACTCTTTGCGAGACACCCCGTCCCAAACTCCAGATCTTGCTTCGAAGCAGCCGTCATTAATTGACGCTATAGAGAAAATGAATTGAGAATAGACAAGACCTCTGTAAAACAAAGCTAAAAAGCCAAAGAATGGGGAGTGGAAACTTTACGATGGTAATGAAGAACAAAACTACACCTCAACAATAATATAAAATTGTCTTGCCAAAATGTGTAATGTACGCGCATTCAAAATATGAATAACGTATTCCTCTAGACACGTGTTTCCGATTTTCGTGATCCCAAACTGCCTACTTAAACCTCAATTCACAAACATAAATCACGATTCCAGACGTGCATGATATATCAATAATAAAAGATATTGGCATTTATACTATTGTGTAAAAAAGGAATAAATGCACGTCATGAGTAATCGGGGTCAAAATCCCGTATGCTTCCCAGCAGATGTGTTACGGTGGCTTACAATAAGGTTAATATTAGAAAGTAGTCTGACTAGCATTTAGAGATGATGCAATCGTTTTTCTCTGTTTCCTGTCTATGGGATGTCTTAGTTTCCTATTGCTAGTTATATTATATATATTTTATAAATATTTATTAAGATAGCTGCAACAACGACTATAATAGCTGGAAGTGTTATATCTGGGCCACACAAGGTGAATGTGATCTTAATCAAAAGTTCATGCACAAATTTTGCAAAAAAGCTTGTGGGCGATGTGGGAGGAGAGACCAGAGCACTGAAGGTAAGCTGCTATCATTTGTGTGTAGTCAATATAATAATGTGAATGATAAAATATTCTTAGTTATGTATTTTATTTCTGTCTTTTCTTTTGTTGGTTTTTGTCCATCAAGACGGAAGTTCTATGGTGGACTATTCCCATAGAAATGCCGTCCGTCATCCGTCCAGTGTTAACTTTTCACATTTTCGACTTCTCCAAAACCGTTGGACCAATTCAACCAAGCTCAGTAGGAAGTGTCCCTACAAGGGATTCAGATTTGTTTAAATGATGGGGCTCGGTCTCAAGGGGCGCCACTAAAAGGGCCAACATGGGGGGAATTCTCTTAATAAACTACAAGCCAGGAGCTTAATGCTTGCATACTCAGAAACATATGGGCATGTTGAGCCAAGATGTTCAAGGTGAGTCTGTGGGGTCAAAAATAGATTGCACGTTTTGGGGTCAACGTTTAAACGCTATAGCAAAAATAATAACTTTTTGCACTTTCGACACTCCTTTCGGAAACAGTTGGACCAATTTCAGCCAAACTTAGTAAGAAACTACAGGAATGCGGGCCAAAATTTGGATTATTGACAAAATTTTCAAAATTCTTCTTTGAATAGATTAGAAGGTACAGGGCGTAATATCGGTATATTTACGAACTTTTTGGCATGGAGAATAAAGTTTAAAATAAACCTACACGTTTTGGTGTAAAACTTAAATGCAAACTGTATTACACTTAAGTTAACGTTTTATATTTTCGACTTCTCAAGTTCTCAAGACAAATTTCAACCAAATATAGAAAGAAGCATACCTAGGAGTTAGGGATTCAGATTTGTTTACATGAAATTGCTTGTCATCAGTTGACGCCTCTAGGGGGAAAATAGGGCACATTTGAAAAACTTTTTCTTCTTAACACTAGCATATAAGTAACGTCGATGCATTGGAAATAACGTTTCTTCAATGCGTGACTTTAAGATTAAAAAGAGGTCACTGCTGCTGGGGTCAATAAAGTTCAACATTTTAACAAATATTTTAATTTCCACTTTACTGTAAATACAGTACAAATTTCTACCACCCATATTTGGGAGGAGACATCCTTCAGAGAAGGGGATATAAATTAGCTCAGCCCGAGTGGGTGCAAATAGGGAATCAAAAGGGGTATCATTTGACAGATTTCAAAAGTCGTGTAATAAACTTAACAATTTGAAAAGAAGTTGCCTTTGTAAACATATGGACGCCAAGAACAATCGGTATATGATATTCTGTCTTTAAATAATGCCTTATTGGACATTTCAAAATTCTTTTAAATTTGAATTTTATCAAAATTTGATTTGTTTTCTTAAAAAGTAATATTTCATTTTGAAGGCAATCACGTAGCCACATGGGCTTGGCAATGGTTGGGTATGTTTGCTAATCTTTTTCCAAGAAATTGGACAATAGGTAAGATTCCAGATATATATCCTTACTTCAGTAACATGAGAATTATTCGTGTTTATTTAACTATGATTAAGCTAGCGGGCATTGTCTATTTTCATTTTGTACAAAACCGGTCAACACATATAAATTGTAAAGCATGTGTTTCTATATATATAGGTGTTGTTAATACATACATGCAGATAACATCAATATTTGTTTTTAGAGTTACTTGTTTTTTTCCCACTGAATATGTGTCCATTGTAAATTGGTTATATAAGACAAGTAATTTTGGTCACTAAATTTATAAAATTATATTGCAGTAATTATTGATAAAGAGGAGATAGCTTAATATAAGTTATATCTTGTTGCTAAATCCTCAATATAATTAAGTACGAATTTTATTACTTTACCTAGAACATAATAAATAATCATAGGAAAGTACCCACAATTAAGCTATTGTATATTATGTACTATGTAATACTATGATGAATGTTCACTAAAAAAATATTGTTTAAACCAATACATACATAATGCATAACGTATATCAAGATAAACTTAACGTCATTGTGCATATATACGTCATATTTAAACTAGAACTTATGCATTTTAAAGATGAGTGTCACGATGTTTTTGACTCGGACAAATGTCATTCCTGGAAATTAAACGGGGACTGCATTGCTAACGAACACTGGATGAATGAGAACTGTAAAAGAACGTGTGGGGAATGTGGCAAAAATAGAACTAAAGAAGCTGAAAGTAAGTCAAATATTACAAATAAAAGTAATAAAAAGTATCAAGCGAGTCCACAGACATGGGCAAACCAAAGGAAAACGGCAACTTGCACCATAAAACCATATCAAATTTAAGAGGAAACATATCAAACTGCGAAACAATGCAGATGCCGACGAAGAGTGAGTGCTTCTTGCTACATATGCCGACTGCAGTGACCATTCCATTTTAATTCAGTTAATGGCAGCTTCACAAAATATAAACTTGCAAACTGAGACGTAAAAACGTACCAACAATAGATATGTGTAAATCTGTATATAATGATAATACTACAATCTTGCAAAATAATACGGGTCAAAGTAAATATGTTTGCTACAGGAGACAAAAAAAAGTCAAAAAACCTTCATCAACGGACGTCCAAGAGAAAATGAATTCAGAGAAGATTCTTTTGTATTATTGAATAAATGCTAGGAAGCCAAAACGGTTGGGGTGGGGGAAAACATGATGTTAAGACAGAAACTCCATCCCAGAAATACCATAAAAATGGCCTTGTCCACAATTTAGGTCCATGCGCAGTTAAGATGGGAACTTTTAACGTATGCCTTTGAAAGCTGCTTAATATGACAACCCAGTCCTCGTAGGGAGGGTTGACGAAATAATGTATTAGTAATTTTAAGTAAAATGAGAAAATCTGCAGACAAGAGTGTATATTTTAAGCAAAAGAGCAGACATATCTATGAGGCAAACACAACAATTTAAAATAAAGGTTATCCTATTTTGTTTATAAAACTCACAATTTTTGTTATTTTATAAACTAGCAAATTGTCGAAACAAACATTCTAATGAAACGGAATGCAGCACCTGGTCAAGAAAAGGCGAATGTCAAATTAATAAGAAATGGATGTTGAAAAACTGCCAAAAATCATGCCGTGTGTGTGACAAACCGATAGCAGACGACCCGAGGACACGTAACGTGGACGAAGAGGATGATGATAACCAACCCAGAAACAGGAACACGGACGACGGTACGTATAATTACGACTTAACGTCTTATCTCATAATTCAAGTTGAATTTAAAGGGTTACAGTAATAAACTATAAATATAACTGATAAATAAATTAAACTAGCATGTGCATCAGACCGTTTCATACATTTGACACATAAGATGATTTCCGTTGTTATAAGCTTACCTAAGAAATGAGATGTTAAGTCACATAGGCCTCTTATTTAATATAATGGTTGGTGTACTAGCTATCGCACTATTAAATACTTCTTACGGTCACATTTGTTTTTTGTTTTTTACAGATTGTGATGATGAACACAATACTAGAGAGTGTCAACGCTGGGCCTCCCGAGGAGAATGCCAACGAAACCCAAAATGGATGATTCCAAATTGTCGTAAATCATGCAGCAGATGTCAAGACGGTAAGCTGGTCAGTTAAATACACAACTGCATGCGTATACGAGGCTGAGTAATGAAAGATAGCGATTTTAGATTGCATTTAGCAAAGCTAATGTGGGCTTTCTGGTGCACAGTCCGTAGTCCGCCCATAAACTTTCTCATTATGACATCTCTTCAAAAGTGGTATATAGTCAAAGTACCCCTATGGAATGATTCATTATGACTTCTAGTTGTGCAAAAGCAAAAATAAGTTTGTTGACATATCAAAAATGGCCAACCTGGTGGCCATCTTGAAAACCGTGCTGTCATAACTCCGCCGGAGCGGTAAGTCGTAAGAACATGGGATTTTACCCAAAGACTCATTTGTACTTGGAAATGTGCATGCTTAATTCTTAAGCATAAAACATATTTTAAGTGGGTCAGTAGTGAACACACCGAATTTTAATAGGTCACGGAATTTAGATAAATTTTGGTCAAATTATTTTTGTAAATCGGTTCAGGGTGAGCGTCACGACAGGTCCCGAGTCTCTTGTTTAATACTCATTTAGGCAGTTGTCATTTAACACAATGTATTAATAAGGAGTTAGGAAGGTTGAGGTCTCGTTAACCGGTTTAACCACATCAACCGATTTCATGAAATATTGCCGTCCTAAATTTATCTGCATTAATTACTAGTATTGATGATTTGTTCCTTATTATTCTAAAACTGAATTGTTTGATTTAAAAAGATTTTAATACTTTAAAGGATTGTAAATTATTTCTAAATATTTCCATTTTAACACTACATTTCATTTTGTTGAATAAGGGATTTATTACTTATCCACTGTACAGTAATATTAATGAATACAACATATATAAGTTATAAAGACAAAAAATTGAATTTCGTATCTTATTATGTTAACAACCATATCTGGTGAATTACTTCTACTTAGACGCAGGGCACGTATAAGCACACCTTTATTAGTATGCAAAAACAGTCGAGTTATCAAAACCAAGTTCACTGTTCATGTTGCATTTAGAATATAAAAAATATTTGTTTGTATGCATTGAAGGATCCTGCAAAAACCTACACGACGACAAAAAGTGCAGATTATGGGCAAAAGATGGCGAATGTATGAAGAATCCGGACTGGATGCCGATCAACTGTGCTAAGTCTTGCAATACTTGCGAGCTGTTAGAGGACACCAGCGATGACAGGTCGGATGACGGCGATGAAGAGGAAACAGATTATGATACTGATACTGGTATTGTTTATTTGTTGTTTTAAAAAAATTGATCTTTTTTGTCTTTCTTTTATTCTAATATAGAGTTTGCTAGTGAACCGTGTCCACTTTTGCCATTAATTAACAGTTTTGTCCTGATGCCTCGCGTTAGATTATGGGGTGCGTATAATAATACCACTGTCCGCACGCCTCAAACTAGTTCTTTCTCGATAACTTAGAAACGAAATGCCCGATCCTAACCACGTACACGTCTGTTTAAGATTGGCAATATTACAGATTAATTCAAAGCTGAATTTTGTGTCTGCTGCATTATGGTTGGTTGTTTGGACGAAACCTGATCCCTTCAACGATTCCAACACAACAAAATATATATTAACCTTATTTTGTGTGCAGCTTAAAATTGCTAGAATGCATACCCTTTTGCTTTTTAAATTGTTTTCTTTCTATTTTTATGAATTAGCCTTTCATAAATTTATTATATGTGATTGTTTCATTGCCTCATTGGCACTGTAACTTTGATTTACTGAAGTCTTGTCTATTCATAATAATTTCTTCTCTTGCGTCCATTAATGACAGCAGCTTCGAGCAAGTTCTGGGGTTCACGACGGGGTAGTTCACACAAAGTTTTGGCTTCTTCCTCTTATAAATATCATATTTATCGGAGGCATGATTCAGGTTGCATTTTTGTATTTTCATTTAATGATTAAACGCAACCAAAGTATTTTCTTTAATAGTCAATGGATGTAAACACTCGTGTATCGGCAGTGCCATATTGGAAACTAACTTTGTGTACACACACCAAAGAGCTCACTGTTAGTGTCTCCGTATAACAATGGACATTCCAAATTATATTTTTGTTATTTTTGACAAAATTCAGCGTGCACATTTGTGTTGTTCAAGCATAGTATGGTTAAGTATAAAAATTAAAAAACGTTATTTCATAGAATTTAAGTAAGTCTGTTTATTTTGTTGTTGTTTTTTGCATAAAAAATAAAGGATCCTCTTTAATAGTTATGTAATATTCATTTAAAGAAGAGTCGACCGAAACATATTATCGCATGTTTAAGCCATACATTTTTTTATTTGTTTTTGTAGGTGAGGCATCTTGCAAGAATGACCACAAAAATAGGGAGTGCGATGCTTGGGCTAAAGACGGTCATTGTGACATCAACCCGGGCTACATGAAGGTCAACTGTAAACGATCATGTAAAGTGTGTCCTGAAGTGAGAGAAGATGATGGCAACGATAGGAATGACGACGGCATGGTCGGAAGGTACAGGACATCTACGTATAGCTTCTGGATTTATATGTTCATTTGTAATACATTTGACTGCAAAAAGTGTTTTATCAAAAATATGTTCAAGATGCATTTCAATTTTTTTTTTAAAGTTCTTTATTTTTCCAGAAAAACAAAATGTACCAGTGATGAGTAGCCGTAGCTTACGTGAAAAGTATTTCAAACTTAATTTGAAAAATACTGCATGCACGCATTTTAAATTTCTATACACAAGAAAGAAGAAACCAACACACGCATTTTACATTTCTTTACACAAGAAAGAAGAAACAAACACACGCATTTTACATTTCTATACACAAGAAAGAAGAAACAAACACACGCATTTTACATTTCTATACACAAGAAAGAAGAAACAAACACATGCATTTTACATTTCTATACACAAGAAAGAAGAAACAAACTCACGCATTTTACATTTCTATACACAAGAAAGAAGAAACAAACATACGCATTTTACATTTCTTTACACAAGAAAGAAGAAACCAACACACGCATTTTACATTTCTTAACACAAGAAAGAAGAAACCAACACACGTATTTTACATTTCTATACACAAGAAAGAAGAAACCAACACACGTATTTTACATTTCTATACACAAGAAAGAAGAAACAAACACACGTACTTTACACTTCTATACACAAGAAAGAAGAAACCAACACACGTATTTTACATTTCTATACACAAGAAAGAAGAAACAAACACACGT
>JAUMGZ010023982.1:0-19874 GCA_032359645.1 Pododesmus macrochisma | reverse complement strand
ACAGTAGTATTGCACAGCAATTCATGTCCCTTACCGGTCCCATCACTGGACATCTTAGTCAAATGATGGCTGTAGATAATGATTTTTAAGGTGTGGTTATGCAGACCACAAGTATATCATTATTCAGAAGTATAATAAACTCAACTAGAGCTCCCAATGTCGAACAGGGCCACCGCCAAGATGGCCTGTTGTTATTGCAAGCAATAGCACTGTCGCCCTATCATAGCGTACCCAGTAACCAGATATACCACCGGATACAGTTTGCTCCTATAAAGGCAATTTTTTTGCCAAATCAGGATACCCAACAGTTATTAGCTGAAGGGGAAGCCATTTAATTAATAAATAATTTGTTTCTATGGCTCACAAACTGAACCATAAACCTAACAGCTTACTATGCCTATTTGGAATAAGCAGCGAGCAAGTCTTAACATTAGGCAAGTGGTCCGTTTGAAATAAAAAAGGCCAAGTTTGTCATTAATAGCACTGTATTAATATGCGATAAAGTTTGCAGTGTCGTGATACATCTGTATACCAAATTTGAACGAAATCAGACAATGTTGAAATTTTGACCAATCAGAGTCCAGGGCCACCAGCTTGGTTATCAATTCCAAAAAAGTTCAACGCCATCAAGATTGCAGCGTCCAAGTACATCTGCATACCAAATTTGAACAAAATCAGACAACGTTGAAAATTCGACCAATCTGGGGTCATGGCCGCCCGCCATCTTGGTTATCAAATCCAAAACAGTTATATGCGATCAAGTTCGCAGTGTCCTTTTTCGACCAAACAGAGGCCATGGCATGGTTATCAGATGCACACAAATCATACTCGATTAAGTTCACAGTGTCGTGATACATTTGTATACCAAATTTGAACGATATCGGACAATGTTGAAATTTCGACCAATCGGAAGGCAGCTATATTTGGTCACGTGATATGCAAATTAGATTTTTAAAAAAAAGGTTCAATGCTCATTTTTTAAGTTTAATGAACATTTTGTGCAAGTTTCATATCGATCGGGGCGATAGTCTATGATATTTCCCTTTAAAAGGTAAATGTCAATATGAAATTTAAAATGGCCGCCAATCGTATATTTTTCGACGGAAATGATTTTTTTTTTTAATTGCACTATTTCCATACCATACTTTAAATGAATGCAACAATTCAGAAAGATAATTTCAACATTTTTTCAAAATCTATGTCCACAGCTTTCCATTAAGGTTAATGCCAATATGAAATTCAAAATGGCTGCCGATCGTACATCATTCAATGAAAATATAAATTGTTTTACGTGCACTATCTCCATACCATACTTAAAGTGTATGCTACACTTTAGGAAGATAGCTCCAACGGGTTTTTTTTTCAAAATCAGTGTCCACAGCTTTGAACCCTTTCACTTAAGGTGAATGCCAATATAAAAATAAAAATGGCCGCCAATCGTACATTTTTCGTCAGAAATAAAAATCGTTTTACGTGCATTATCTCTTTATCATACCTAAAATGTTTGCAAAGTTTCAGAAATACAGCTTCAATAGGTTTTTTTAGAATCTTTGTCCACACTTCATTCTGGACAGACGGCCGTTTTTTACCGGCAGGGGACTAATAACGGTAATACAAATTGGTGGTTATACTGTATAAAAACATACACTAAAAAATTCCAAGATTTACGATAAGGGAGTCGCCGATTTTGCTTGGTACATCCGAAGATTAAAGAAGCTTGAAGAATTTAACAGGAAAAAACTTTTGTAAAATACCTTGAAATAAACCAGACTCTCTTTAGAGTCGCCATCATCACTACTGGAGGATTAAACAGACAGAAGACATTTAACGTCAGAACCAACAGAAACTTGACAGTTCAAATAGCACCATCAAGTTAGCTACATACAAATTAACCTCTGCCAAAATACACAGCGATTGACGTCACCATTTTGAATTAAGCCAGAAGAGTTTCTAAGCGGTGCTTCAGATACATACATTTAGCCCGAGACACTTCGTGTTTTTGGAACACTTTTGCAATTGAAAAGGAATTTTATGTTTCAGTTTTGTGTTTTTTAAGCGCATGGGATCAAGTTGAGACGGAAATAAAACTAACAACTTAAGACATGTTTAATAGCTTCAATCATCTCGATTTCAGAACTACCGGTATTCTTAAGAAGTATACTTAAGTTTGACATGCATTTATAGTCGTCGTGGAATTTCAATTATATAAGCGAATTTTGCGTCAACTATCTTAAAGGCCCTAACATTGTAGGAGTGCGATATTTTACTTGGGTAATATGAAATTTAAATATAATAACAGGCATTCATTAATTTTTCTTACCCAATTTAATTGAGTTCAAAACTAAAGAATAAGCTTCACAGTAAAAGATTGCCAAGCTTTATCACGCAATAACACTAGATATCAACAGTAATCTATGTTCATTCGATTGCATTCAAGGCAAAATTGCACTGGGGATTAGCGTCCCTTTAAGCACATATTTAGGTGATATCGAGGGAGTTTGGTTTTGTGACAGTAAGCGCCTATAGCGACTTTATAGTGCTGTCTTACTGAAATATCACGCCGTAGACGCATTGACATGAACATTCACCGGTCGATTATTTTTTACACCGAGCCAACGAGTCCTTCTACTACCCAGGAATACTAAACTAAATGATGACTTTGATGATTGCCTAATTTTAACGTGTTGGATTTTGAAGCGGACGGATTCGAACCCTCGACCTTCCGAACAAGAAGCAAACGCTCCAGCCACTGAACTACTTCGGCGGTAGTATCCAGATTTAAGATACATTTATGGTACTACAAAGGTCATAGGGACATAAAGCCATAACAAACACTAACTATACAGGTCCATCAATATTGCTAAAACATAAAAGGCAAGACATCATACAATTATTCACCTCTATTGAGTTTAAACAAAGGATGGTTGAGTAATTTAACATGTGTGTGGGAAATACATGTTACAACAATTAAGTTGAATTTCAGTAAAATATAATTGTATTTTCGCTAAAAACAAATTGGTTAACCTCTATCACATTACCTGCAAAACTAAGTTAAAACGGTTCCATTATATATGATTTTCTTTCTCAAACTCACTTCAAAATTGTAATTTGTACTGCATGAAGTTTGAATTATATTAAAAGTGTACATATTTAATTACTCTGTTTTTCAACTTTTAACTTTAACTTTTTCTGAATTTAGTAGAACTGTGGGGTTTTACTTGAACTGAAGGTCAGGTTGATTTAACTAAGCTGACAATGAGTTACTTGAAATACATTGAGTCCGGTAGTACAAGGTTTAAGGGCTAAGATCAAATAAAAATACTCACCAAAAGACATCCGCATTTCAATGGTCGTAGTGTTGAGTCCAACGATTCACAGCTGAACGATTTCAACTCCTGTGTTAATATTAACAAAACAATTGATTTGGACTGACATATTGATTATCATTGTAAATAGTGCATGCCAATGGGAACAAGGTGTGCATCCAATGACCAAAATTAACTATAAAAAGGAATTTAAGCAAGAAGATGAAAATGGATTAAATCAGCAAGATGAAAGTTTGCTTGTTGTTTTATTTGGGGCTAACGTCCCTTTATCTCATGTCTAGGTGATATCGAGACGGTGTCTGCTTGCGGCAGTGTGCACTTATGGCGACTTTATAGTGTTGTCTCACTGAAATATCACGCCGCAGACACAATGACATGATACTTCACTCTGGCACATTATTCTGACACCGCGTCAACCAGTCCTCCTTCTACCAAGTAATGTTTAGCACTTTGAAGGGAGCGAATGCTCTACCTCTGACTCTGAGCAACAGTGCCGGTAAGGAATATGGGGACGTGAGCCAAATCAAATTAAACATAACGATCAATTATCAAATACAAAGGCGTTACATATTCTGCCTAATGTTTTATGTCAAATATTTGAAAACGAGGCCACTTGTGTAAGGTGCTCAGTTAAGGACATGTCGATCGTTGTTGACTGGAATTTCAACCTCACTGACTTTGTTGGACCTATTACAACTATAAATCTCCAAATGGCTTTGATTGATCTTCGTGTAACCAATCACTATAATACACTATCCTGATAAAAGCATTTTATATTTTTTTATACTTAATTCGTGTTTCAATGTGGATTTTTTGCAGACATTTGGTTTCAAAACACGCAAGAATTATAGCCGTCTGATATTGGTTTAAATTAAATGTATGCGCTTTATATAATCAAAAGAAAGATTATTGGTATTTATTTGGTTTAAAGGTGTCAAACTGACTTGATTTTTAAGTGTTTTTCCATTAAAGAATATTCATTGGCTAAATTTGAAGAAGCATGCTTTTTGACTGATATATTTTGCTTTACATTTGCCTAAGGTCTTGATTACATGTAAGTAGGGGTTGTTCACCTCGCCAAACCTACCCAAAATACGCCTTAAAGTACACGGCCTTTCCGTTTAATTTTATCATTAGATTAGTTCTTCATTTCGTTTATCTATTTGAAATCTAAAATTCCAACGCATCTTTCCTAAAATTTTTATAAAAAATAATGCGTATTGGGCAATAGTTGTAATTAAATTAGTTAAACAATGTGTAGTGTATGTTAAAAAAAATAAGTTACTTGCCAACCTACACTTTATAAACAACATGGTAAGTAAATGGAAAAACAGACGATTTTGTCAAAGCTGACGCAATATGTTTCTTGCTAATATTGCGCGATACCTGTAATGCATTATTACTAACTTGAAACATTTATAGTGCTATAACACTGGAACACCCGGCCGCAGACACATTTTCATATGTCAAGTTATCATAATTATGTGTGATCCGTGCCAACTGTAATCAAATAATTAAGGGAGCCATATACACTTACAACTTTATAGTATGAGAATATTGTCTACCACAAAAAAACAAACTTACAATTACACAAATTTTAAAATATAAATAAAGTAGTGTTTACACTGAAATAACTTCTTGTCTCATGCGGGAAGTGGGAAGGTTGATGCCTCATAGACCCGTTGAACTCCATTGTTAGGTTTTGTGTTCGGTGACCGTGCTTAGTCAGTCCGCATGTATAACTAGTCTTGATGTTTGTCGTGACGTCAATTTGGTTCATTTTATTATGGTGCTGAATTGGTTGATGTGGCTATTGTTGGTTGCCAATGTCTCTCATTCTGCTGATTCCACTTTTGTTTGTATTATATATCCTACAGACCTTTAGTATTTATAACTTATTTGACACAGGAAGCATTGCCTCCTGAAACATTTTCCTTTGCAGACATCTTTCGGAACACATCGGATTATTTACGCTTGGTGATAAGTAAACATCGACCGAGACGTTTCGAGAAACATCTGTTCTAATATAACAGGTGCCCTTGACAATGCAAATGATATAAATAACACATACAAACGGGATTGGAAGTTTCAAATTATCTGTCTTAAACCGTCTGCGTGTCAGACTATAATATAAGATATGTATGCTATTTGTAACATGATACTAGCTGGTCGGGTAACATATACATGTATCATCTTAAGCCTAATGTACACCAAACGTTGACAACATCAATAAGTAATCAAATGATAAAAATCAATTTAGCGGTTGGGCCGTCTTGAATGTTGAGAATGACTCGTACAAATATCACACGTTTCTCGATGTGCGAAACTAAAAAACCGTTATATAACAAAAATCGTCTTGATGTGCGAAACTAAATATAAGTAAATGAAGTTTTATATCGGTGTTATCATACTTTATCGTACACCCTCACGCTGACGTTGAATGTTTATTTTTACAGAAATCCTATTTATCTAAGATCAAGAATGCATAGAGAGTACATTCAGTGCAAATAAATAAATGTATATTCCTTACAAATAGAGACGCAATGAATTAAAAGATGACGTGCACGCCTTTCAAGTAAATTGGTATGATACACATTTTTTTGCGAGTGTTACTGAATATACAAACAGATAAAATGTAATACACGAATAACATTTATAAAGAATCTGAAGGACTCAGAAGATTGTTAAATTGATTTGGGTAAGAAATAAGTAACAACAAAAATTACAATACAGAAATGCAATCTGAAACATGCCTCCGATAAATATGATATCTATATCTATTAGAGGAAAGAGCCAATATTCTGTGTGAGACACCCCCGTCTCGAATCCCCGACCTTGCTTCGAATCAGCAGTCATTAATGGACACTATACTGTAGAGAAAATGAATTTTGAATAGACAAGATTTCGGTACACCAAAGTTACAGAGCCAAAGGGGAAACGGTGACAACAAATTCACGATGCTTAGAAGACGATTGGACCATATAAATATCCATAAATCATCTTCATTAAGGGTTAATCTAAGAGTCTTTTTAACATCATTATTTTTTTTTTTTTATATATATATATATAAAAAGAGTGAAGTGTTAAAAATATATTATAAAAGTAATCCCAACTAATTTTTCTCTCGAAGGTTGGCTCAAGAACATAACCAGTGTAACATTACATTTCAGGATGATATGTCACACTCCTAAAAGCTGCATATAGGATTTATAGTGGTGTTTATATGTGATACAATGCGTTGTGTAAGTAGATATAAAGGCTTATGATAGATTTCTGTTGCTGTCACTTCGCCCGTGTAAGATTTGGCGTTTGAAAGAAAGTAAATACTCACGGTGCCAAACACAAGAAAACATACTGTCCGTGGACATTATAGCTGAATATTGTTTGCAGTGGTTATTGGTTGTTTGTAGTGGTTATTGGTTGTGGTTATTGGTTGTGGTTATTGGTTGTTTGTCATCGTCTGTTGTTCAAAAATCCTGTTATTGGATTTTGACCGTTAACAATAATGTAATTGTCCCACAAGGATACTGACAGCCTATTGGTTTATATATGTATGTTTTTGTATCCAACCAATCCCACACTTACTCCTAAATTGCAATGATGGATTGTTTTAAATATATGTAGTGTATAACAAAACTCTTTCATAATTATGAATCGATTACTTTATATAAACACTGCAACAATACTTTGTTTCAAAGTAAGGATCATTCTGTTACCTTTTTATCTTTTGCCTCTAGATGTCGCTTCCTCTTTAGCTTTTTTGAAAGTTGCTTTGGGAATGCCAATAATGGCTCTGAACGGACGTCCGTTGAGAGGTCATCATTTGACCTGCGACGATTGCCACAGAAATATCCGGTCGTGTTTCGTTTCTTCTCATAGTTCTCCCTTTCCTGTCTGGCGGCATCGAGAGTCATGAAGCTATAGGCGACAGCTGTCATACTTACAACAAGACGGACATCATAGTTCAACATTATAATTAACCCATTAACCCCTAAAGTCCCATTTAGACTCTTCAAAAACAAAGAATTGAACAGTCTATAGTCAAAAACCAGGGGTGAACGAGTTAAATCCAATTTTTGTTTCTGACTGCGACTTTACTTTCAAGTTCCATGCTTTATATACTTATGCAGCTTTTTAAATCACCAAAACGCAGATAACTCCCAATTCATTTACACAATTTTAACGAAGTAAACAACCAAATTCAAAGTATTTCAATCTTAATGCGGTGTACAAAATGCACATAACAGTTCATCATTTAAACAGAGCTTCTCTGGTGATTTTAAACAGCTGTCTGCACAAGGATCCGGGTTGTTGTCTTTAACATATTTTACAGTGTTTATGACAACACAACCACGTGCTTCCTGTTGAGACTGTTCCAAATACACTTGCGTATGTGTACACGTGTAGCGTGCAACAGCTGAACGTCTCCTCTGAATCAGAATATTTTTTTGTATTTCTAAACATTGATTTAGTTTATATATACACAACCTTAAGTAGACTAGACAGTTTAATACTGCTTTCTTTCAAAGGGGTGATCACCTATCATAGCTTTTCGCATGCTCTATAGTTCTAAGTAAATAATTGCACGTTGAGTGACAACGTTTGCAAGTATTATCCAACATTAAATCTGTCGTGCAAAATGAGTGTCCGGATCATCAAGCCTTCGTCTAGATCAGCATCTCTGGGCAGTGCAAGAACTTTTAAGTGTAAAAATAGTGAGCATATGTTGGCGTTGAAAACAATTTTAAAAAATCGCTTGCACGTAAGTTAAATATTTGCAGCATACACTGACGAAAAATATCGATCCAAACAAATTGCGATAAATAGCATGCACCAATCTTATCCGACCTTGTTATCACTCCTAATTTAAAAACAAAACTGCTTTAAATCACAACGCTATCTTGTTTCACGTCAGTTTAGTTACAGTTTTCTTCAATAACACTTTTCACGGGGTAAAAGTACACGATAAACACGACAACAGTCGTCGATCGTTTAATATGAGGTTATTAGGTCCATCATCAACAGTTGATTATCGTTTACTGACAGACACGTTGACATTCCACAGACAGACGCGATGACATGTTGTTATCATAGCTATCTTTCTGTTTTCTTGCTTTAGAGGGGATTCCAATTGGTTATGCCAAGTTCACGTTTATTTACATCTGTTTTGCCAAAAACACAAATTTTATTGTGCTATTGATAGACAAAAGACACCTGTATGTATAATCATGAAACCACACAACTGTTATCCGTAATGTTGTACAGAAAAACACAATCCTTTAAAGAAGTATAGAATGGAATTTATCGAATATACCAAATCCAATTATTTTTTTTGTGATACGATCAACGTCACATATAGCATTTGGATTGCTGGAATCATTCACAAGCTCTTTAGAAATTGTTTATTCCGTACATATCTGATTTTCACATTTCCGTAAAGCTTTCTTCGATATTCTTCATTCATCTTTGGCGACTGATCCTGAACTTTACGCTTGAAGGTGTGATCAACGCTCGTGTTCTACTGTATCAATACTTAAACGCACTCTCAGGGGATGCCTGCTTAACCTTCACTACACACGAACACTTCTCCTAGAAAAACGGCAACCTTTCCCGGCTAGAAGAACGTCGGCTAGAACCTACCCTGGAAGAAAGAAAACATCATCCATTATTAAAAACTAAAAAGAAAAAAGAAAAAAATGGTACCCGGTTAATGATCCGGTGATACAGGTACCTATATTGCGAATTAACGTCTTACTTGACTTATAGTTGCCATGTGCCAGTAGGTAGCTACATGTTATACAAGTTTGCTTTGAACTTTGACTTTAATGTTCAAGTTTTATTACTCTACTTGGACATTTACCACGCCATTATTTCTGATCTCGAGACACATTACGCATGGGGTGCAAAAATGCCGTATTGGAAACTCAGTGATTTTTCTTCGTGTTTGCAAAAGGGCAGATTCTTTTTCAATAATGAAAATTGGAATATTTAGAAAATTAAGTATAAAACAAGAAGAAATAAGATCAACAGAACAAAAGGTATTGACAAACAAACAAATACATAATAATTTCTTATTGTTGATGTTGTTTGGGTAACAAAACAGAAGAATGATAAAACAACACTATTACAATTCTTTAAATAGATTAAGCTGAATAACAATCCAGTTTTGTATCACAAATTAGTATACAGTTAATGCATACCCTGTCAGTTAATAGTCACTACTGTTTTTCCAATGTGTTGATGCCCAACTGTTAACTATTTCCATTTTTGAGTATTGACGTAATGGGCGTGAATTTACTGTTTAATTACAAGAGGGAATGTCTTGAGTAGACTAATAACATTCAAAAACAACGCATCTTCAAATGCTGCATGACTGACGTTTGACGTCTGCTTATAAACAAACCGGCGTCAGTAAAACGCTTGAATCTAGATCACATTATTAATTTTGCGCGCGGGACTTAGTTCGTCTGCTGACCGTTAACATAGTTGTTGTCCTGGCTAAAAATGAACTACATTGATTTCACGAGAAAAAAGTCAAACTTGTTTAACTTCTTTATTATAGAGAGACAGGCAACACTTATCTTTATGTTATAGGAACGAGAGCAAGGTACTAAATCAAAACACGTGTTTGCAATAACGATATCCAAATACATTGAACGTCGATAAAGATTGATTGATTTAACGCACACTTTTTGACAGAGATACATGTTAGTACCGGTAGGTCATTTTGTGAAAGACCAAAATGCATTCTTTAACCACACCGCCTGGTTTCGTTCTAGGTGATTACTAGTTGTTTTTTTTCTTTTTTTTGTATTAAGGGCTTATTGTCCGATCAACAGCTAAGGTCATTTACGGACGTGCCAGTTTTACCGGTGAAGAAACCGGAGTACCCGGAGTAAACCACCGACTTACGGCAAGTCACTGGCAACTTTCTCACACTAGCACGCCCCGGACGGGAATCGAACTAGGTAAAAGGCTCTTATGATTACAAGTCGGCGACTTTAACCAATAGGCCACCGCGGCCCTAGGTGATTACTAGTCTTGAGGATTGTTGTGATTTCAATTTTATTCCTTACATTCTGGTGCTTAACGGTTTGATGCAGCTGTTGTTTGTTTGTCAATGTCTCTCGTTCTGCTGATTCCACTCATCTTAATTCTTTATATGAAGAATTGGTGCTTTAAGCAAAAGGTAATTTGAAAATGTATGGTAATTATAAACGAGAATATATCGTTATATATATAAACTTTCCACATATTTATGTTGACTACTTGTTAATAATTATATTTTCTCCACATACTAAGGAGTGTTTTGTTCTTGTCATTAACATTGTCCTTGACGTTGTCATAACAACACCAGAGGTTATGGTTACAAGGACAACCAGACACTCTTCACATGCATCTTTGTCTTAAATGTCTTATACGTGTAGGGCGACCTCGGAGGCACATTACACCAGTGTGAGGTATAGAAAACTAGTCTCTCTCAAATAAAAAAATATTTGATATATACACCCAATCTGGAACTTCACCAGAGACAAATTGGCTAACATTCCAAATAAATTTCAACCATAAATTCGTCTTGGATATTCAATAAAAATAGGAGAAAACTTCATCAACATACGTATACCAACGTTGAGCTGAGCCACTCGACTCGTGCATGTGTATCATTCCGATGATATGCTCCTAGGATTTCTCTTATCTGTAGAAAGTACCTCACATCAAACTGTGGCGTGTTATTGGGTACGACACAAAGATAGTCTTTGTTTGCCATGGTGTACAACGTGGAATTAAAAAAACCTTTTCATGGGTCAAAACGATGGTATCGCTTCTCCCTGAAAATAGAATTATTGAGTTTGGCATGCGAGATTTGCAGTTATTGTGTCTATTCAATTACCTGTTGGGCCGAGAGAGATTGATCGAAGTCAGTACTGCATATTTAATGTGCTATAGGCATCGGTTTTATTACAAGAAACCGTATTGGTATTTATTAACGCGATCAGACAATTTGAATGCTTAAACTCAAAAGTATAAAACCACTGGTTTTATTCAAATTATATGTTTATGAGTATAAATCAAGTGCAATTAAAAATGTCCTTCCACTTTAGCAAACTATAATTGAGAATTTGGAAATAAAAAACGCAATATTTAGTTGATTCAAAGAAGCTATTGGCATCATTAGGACAAAGGTTTTGCTAAATTGGGCAAGTTGTATGGTTCCTCTTCTCAACACAGTAGTTAATATCTACCACACACTTGTGTTGGTAGTGATACAACTAGTTAATACCAATGTCGCCAATAATTATGTTAACATACCAATTCATTTTCACATATTTCAAGTTACATTCAATCATTAAAAAACAATTGGTCATTTAAAAGTATTAGATCTGTACAATTGGAAATAAATTATTGTAAATAATGCGTTTCACTTTACCAAAACACCGTTAGCCAGTGAGATGTCAACACTTTGTGAAAGCGTGTAGGTTTATAAAGCGTAGCACAGAGAATATTTTTATAAGTAAATATGAAACACAGTTTTTACGATTAAATACCTTTGTTAGAACACACCAGACGGCGCCAGATGAGGCGTCCCGGGTAAATGTTAGCCTTTCCAATTTTTCGGAAATCCTCGCAAGAATTGATATAGCCGACACCACATTTGATTAAATTCCGCTGAATAAAAACCACTGAGATTGAATCTCTACATGACCCGCATGCATGGTTAAGTACAATTCAACTTTTTCAGCATGTACCCCTGTAATATTGGGTTGCCTCAGAGTTCCAGTCAAGTCTAAGAGCAAAAGGGTACGCCAGGATCCTAACGACTGTGTTAACACACGCAGCTGTCATATACATCATAGCAGACGATCACTAGAAATATCACGCGCACTGTGAAGCACGCGCTCAGTAGTTCTAGAGTGATAAAAGAGCGCGGTAATCAGGAAATGAAAGTTACAGCGATTTCTGTGATAGTGTAATGTATATGTAACCTTGGATTTGATTGAATACGCTATCGTGAAGAAAACAAGACTTGCATAAAAAAGCAGTGCGACTTGTGTTTTATTTCTTATTTTTAGTTTATTTTATGACCCTATTAATGTATTTATCGGGAAGTTATGTGCTTGGAATGCTGCCGGTATCGTATCTCTACTTTAGTACTGTGCCATTCAAACACAAATATCATTCTAGAAAATTGTTTACATATGTAACCTTGGTTATATGCAGAATAACTGTGTCAAATAACAAGGTAAGGGTTAGTGCTTGTTCGTTCAGATAGATTTTGGGTGTCACATGTATCCAGGCCGTAGCCTTAATTTCTATATTAAAACTCCGGGCAAATCGGCAAGTATATGTGTGCTGCAGAAAAAAAAGTTTTGCTCCCCCAACGACTTTCCCAGGCTACGGTATTGGTATCCTTTGTTAAGGTTATCTGTCATACACATTTTAGTAGACTTTGGTTCGATCCGCTCGAGTTGACGTGTAGAAGTTATCAAAACTCGTGGCGTAGTTCCATTGACACTTGAACATCGAAGAGAAATCGGAAGACGCTCTTACAGATAAACTTAGAAATACAAATAAATACATCGAAAGAATTTATGATTGAAACCAGGTGTTCCGGAAGACTGCGTGTATCCTATTACACATGTTTATTTATCAGTCGTCTACCGTTATCTTGTCAAGAAACCGCTTATAAAAAGCTGATCCTGAATGATGACCTCTACTGGAAATGGAAGTCTTACAGATTGGCTGTTTTTCATTATATAAGTCAATTGACATAAATGCTTTTCATTTCTGCAAAAATAAGGATAGGTCCATTATCTCGTTTTTGAGATATAAGCGTTTCAAATTGTTGCGGGAAAAGAACTCCTATAGATTTTTCATAAGTAATATACGGGGAAAAATAGTTTTTTAGGGGCTAGAAATAATAGGGAAAGAGTCTTACAATTTTTTTTTAAATATTTTGGTAGATGGGTATACATTTTAAGAATACAATCAGAAATATAGGGGTCAATGGGCAAATTTTGTTTAATGTATTATTATGGAAAATGCCAGAGGAGTTACAAACAACTAAGTAAATATAGAAATGTGAGTAGCGCGCATCCTTAACTAGCTATATTTTGTCATTTATAAATGTATTCTTTATTCAAATAGTCTAATAACTGGCAACAAATCAAGACGGTATACGCATATGCGTAGAATTACTGTGAACAGCGTTTAATAAATCCCTTTCTAATTATTTCAAACATTCGATTAATTAGCACGGTTTATACACGTAACTATAATTATGTGATATTGAAGATTATGTAAAAATCTGTTTGTTTTACTGGGGTTTATCGTCCCATAAAATCATGTTTATGTCATATCGATGCGGTGTCTGCTTTTTAACATTGTGCACTGATGGCGACGTTATAGTTCTGTCTCACTGAAGTATCACGTCGCAGACACATTGAAATGATACCTTACTCGGTCACATTATCCTGACAACGATCCAGCCAGTCCTTCTACCCAAAATGCTGAGCGCAAAGCGGGGAAAGAAAAGATTGCCTTATTTTAACGTCTTAAGTTTGACGTGGCTCCCCGCCTACCAGAGCACGAAGCAAACATGCTACCACTAAATCAAACCGTCGGTAAGATGGAACAGAATAAACTGTTATGCAAGTGTAATACATGATATCTGGGAATAATAGAACTTGGTAATTGCAATTTGATGTGAACAAAGGTAAAATCTTAAAAGAGTCAATCCAATATAATGTCATACAAAATCTTTGAATGTTCTAGTTAAAAAGAGTCACTGAAATGTATTCAATATTTGAATCTTTAATTAACTGACAATTAAAAAAAAATTGAAAAGGATTACTCAATGAGCTGTCATCACAATTTATGAACGAAGATAACATATATGTTGCTATTTGTCGTTCAGACATTTTTACATTTTACATAATGCATGCATCGTCGCGGTGGCTCAGAGGTACATCTGTAGAGTAGTAAATACGAAAAAACAAGACGATATTCTGACGCCGTAAGTCCGTGGTTATGGACCACAAAAGGAAATCGTGAGACGCACACAAAAAAATAACCAAATTTACATTTTTTAACTAAACAAGGAAACATCTATAAACAAAACGAAGCGAAACCAGGTGCTCGCGATATGGTAAGCATTTCCTGCTACACATGTGTCACCCACCGTGATGCTTCCGTGATATTCCGGTGTATGGCAACCCTTTCACCGTTAGAAAAACCACATGTCACCATAAGAATATGTCACTGCAACGGTTTCGAAAGAGCAAAGGATAAAAACCATTAACAAGACAGGAATAGAAGCAGCATTATTATTATGAAAGTAGAGCTGTAAAAATAGTGCTACGAGGGGCAACTTACCCTTTTTGCCACTGACTCCTCTATTTAACTGTGCCCCTGAATCTTACCTGTTGACGCTGTCTTCTCTTTATAACCATCCTAGTATCAATTTTGCTGACACTGTCTCCTTTCATCAACAGTGTCTACCTTTTATACATATGCTTACTCACTTAAGTTTACTGTATATGGCAAGGGACGTTTGCTCGATTGCCAAATACATGCGTTATGCATTAAGCATTCGATGAAGTAAACCAAGGGGACTCAATTAAATGCGATTGTACACATTTCATCCAACCAAACCAGTCTCCCGTGGACCTGATTGAGTTTACTCGGAACCTTTCGATATTATTCGTCTGTGCTTATAAGCTTGTTTAACATGCAAATCTAAGCAGCAGAACTGTCGTCCCCCTGACAACTTGATTTGATGGTTCCTTCTGGTTTGTCAGATTTAATTATTATCTCCAATTTCAGTGACTACTGCTGCTAAGCCTCAGTTCGGGATATCAATGACCTTGATAGATTGTGTTAATTTAGGGAATATTTGATATCCACTGTGGATGATTAGTGCAATTGTGTATTGTCGAAATCCTCATGTATGCATGCCGCGATCATGTGAGAATACGAAAAAACGGAGATGACGAGAATTCAAGAATTCGATAAAAATACACAACTTTGCGAGATCACTATAAAAATGTTGTCGTATTTTTTTTAAGCAAACAAATAATGCTTGTGATTATACTTTCATCCAGAAATTGGTAGCTAGGTAGGTATGCAAATAGTAATTATTTTTTGAAAATACTGCGAATTCTGCATGTCACCAAAAGCCAACAGGAACTTTAGGCCTTCTTCAAAACTGTTAAAAATAAGCCATATAATTGCCGCCGATACTTTTAAATATTTCTTTCAATGTAATTAGTGTAAATGCAGTATTTGTACTTTTTATTTGAAGCTGCAGCAAACAATTGGAACTTGAAAACTGATTATGAAATTGTGAAAGATTTGTTGTCTTCTTCGTATATGTTGTAACAATAGTATGCAAGACTTTAATCGTACATCGTACAAAAGGATCATCTTCTCTACCTGTGTTACTATGGTGACACTCGTCTACCTGAATCGCGTATCGAGTACCTATAGCTAGCTATAAGCTGGACAAGCTGTGGTGGTGACCTGATTTTTTGTTAATCCCAAATGCCCGTTGAAAGGGTTATCTCCCTTTTTCCGAACTCAAAACTGGTAATGGTAGACACACGCATCTAGGATATAGGTAGGTGAAGCGAAAACACAATATTTTTCTAGTTGACCCTATCCTGCATTCATGTTGTCGTATTTTTGCACAGTAACCTCGTTTTTCCACCTTTTTGTTTTTCATTTTGTTTTAATTAACATTATTGCGGCAAGCATAGAGTGAGACTACAAGACTACAAGAATACAAAAATGCAAAGTGAAACACGCCACCAATAAATACAATATGTATAAGAGGAAAGAGCAAATACTCTGTGTGAGACATCCTCGTCCCATGTCTTGCTCCGAAGCAGCCGTTATTAATGAACGCTTTAGTGGAAATGAATCTATGAATTCAGAATCGACAAAAACATCGGCAAATAAAAGCTGCAGAGCCAATGAAAGGGGTGTACTAGTATGACTTGTTAAAAAAACCGATTTTAATGAAGGACAAAAACCAATCCACAATAATACTATATTTAATATAATCAAAATGCTGACGAATTGATTTATTTATAAACATTATGGACCTAATTATGAAGTTAACGAGCCACACCATTAGAATTCAGGTACGTATGAGCCTTGGTCTTCTTAGGTACAAAAGGGCATCAAATATAATTATATTGGTTTGTAGAATACGTGCGTTTATATGCCATACTTATATTAGTAGCATCCAGACGGTGGATTTATATTATAATTTGATGTATTTTGTTTTCATCCCCTGTGCACAATAGAAAATAAAATTCTTAGTAATTGGCAATACCACTAGTTCATTTTTGAAGGCTTAAATATACAGTGAATTTCTCTTTCTTGTGGTACTAAATAGCATGTCAAGTTGATTTCCATTCGGGTTTTTCTTTGTATAAATGCATATTCGTATATTTACAATTGGCATTGTCTTCCTGTCAATGACACTGTTTGAGATGTTGTTATGCTATACATGCATGTAATGAACTCTGTGACGTCATGGCGTTAACGAAAGGGTGATCGTTTTAGAATTAAAACATAACAAAAACTATTAAAGCACATATCTATATGTCTATATATATGTATTAAATCAAATTTTGTTTGTTTTTATTCATGCGTTGTAAACAACAAAGGGCTGTCGCAAATTCAGCTTGAAAATTCAATTAGCGACACCCCAATGTTGTTCATAACGCATGAATAAAGAACAACAGAACGCAATTTCTTAAATGAATGTGAAACATTTATCTAACTACGAATTGCAAAGATAACAGGTAGACACACGCTCCAGCAAATATTGCGATTTTCTTTAGTCCATGCATTTGGATTAGTATAGTCTTAGACATTTTAAGTAGTACTCTCCTCCTTTAGCCATTCTTAGTCATCTTCTCCTGAGTGTTTGTCTGTTAATTACGGCTGATTCGTAACTAGGCTTGGAATCTAGGACGAGGTCATCCAACTTATCAAATTCCCTCTCACAATCTTAAACCATCTTCTCCTGAGCGTCCGTCCGTTGATTACGGCTGATTCGTAACTCGACTTGGAATCTAGGACGAGATCATCTCAATTTCTCAATTCCCTCTCATATTCCTCTCATATTCTTAAAGCCATCTTCTCCTGAGCATCCGTCCGTTGATTAAAGGTCGTTCGTAACTAGGCTTGGAAGATAGACAATCTGACTAAAACCAGATCTATCTATTGCTCCCGGGATGTCGCTAGGTAGATCTGAGGAACGCCAATTGTTAAGGTCGTTGGCGTGACCTTTCAAAGCAGCCAATCAGCGAGGCGCCTACAGAATCGTCGGTGTTTTGAGAATTTTGGCGCCAATATATTTATAACGTTATTATCTTTATGACGTCATCATTTGACGTGCGCTTCAAATCTAGGAATCTTGTTTATATGGTTAAACTGGCTTAAAAATGGAGACAAATGGTCCCAAAACCTCCCGCAGAGTGTACTGTCGAGGTAACATTTGTGTACAGTGTGGGTTTTTGTTCATTCAATTGCTTTGATCATCGCTTCGTCGGTAAGCAAGGTAGCCATTTTGACGCTCAATCCCAACGATCGCATAGAAGGTGGGTTTTTATTGGTCTGAATATCTCATAAATATTCATAATTATTCAAAGTTTTTGGGTCAGGCCAACGACCTTAACAATTGGTGTTCCTCAGATCTACCCTGCGATGCGATATCTAAATAACGGGAGCAGCGTATAGATCTGGTTTTAATCAGATTGATGTAAATTCAGAATTCTTTGTAATAAATGTTATTTGGTCTTGTATTTTTTGCTTACCAGAGCATTTTTCAAGTGATCTTTTCTGATCACTCTGTGCGCATCATCTGTTAACTTTGTTCATTATCTCTAATAATCTAAAACTATCAAAGCTAGTGACATGGAACATTAATATATTATATTGTGAGGACTAATTGTTTTTGGTCCTGAACAAAATTTGTTTCTAATAGATTTCCAAGATGGATGCCATAATGGCCATCTTGAAAGTCTTTTTATTGCTGGTCTACTCCTCCGAAATGGTAAGTGCTATGTACTTGCGTATTCCAATGATAGACTCAGTTCCTTGTGAAGAACATCTTGTTATAAACTGTTGTCTTAATTTTTTGTACATTTAAGAAGATTAAGACTTGAAGCTAACTGTAATGGGTTATATGTAATGTCCGAATGTTCACAAATAAAAATTTTGTTCCTTAAATATTTCAAAGATGATCTCCAAGGTGGCAATTTTGAAATCTTGAAATATTTATCTCATGAACCAAACAAGATATTTATATGGGATTTTCAAATATTTGATGTGTTCAAACTTCCTAAGATATATTTTAGAATTAAAAATCTAAGATTGCTGGTCTGGCGGCTGTTTTGAAAATCTTGTTATTGCTACTTCTCCAGAACTGTAAGTCATCATACTAAGAAACATGGTTTCTATATGTCTGCCAATTAGGTTGAGGTATATTGGCATGGTCCTACATGTCTGTTTGTCAGTTCATCTGCCTGTCAACATTTAACTTGTCTGCAGCTTTCTGATCAAAGTACTGCATATATTTTGATGATACTTCTCACAGTTGTTCCTTGTATCAAGTCCTAGACCCCAGTCAAATTTCAAGTTCATCAAGGTCACTGTTATTATTTTTCGAAATATTTTATATAAAAATCTTGTCCACAGCTTTTTGCATAGATTTGATGATACCTAACACACTTGTTCCTTGCATCAAAGTTCATCAAAGGTCACCATTACATTTTTTAGAAACAGTTTGTATTAAAATCTTGTCCGCAGCTTTTTGAGTAAAGAACTGCGTAAATTTGATGATAACAATTATTTCTTGTATCAAGTTCTAGAGACCAGATACTAATTACAAGATGAACTACACTTAAACTATTGATATTGTGATATACATTGAATATTGTATTTCATTATATTGTGCTGTGTAGTATTGTGCTTTGTTGTATTTTATTGTATTGTGATAATGAAAATGAAATAACAATTAAAAAAAAAAAAAAAAAAAAGTTCTAGAAACCAGTCAAATAAAAGGGTCACTCTTCTTGGAACTCATTTTGAACTAAATATATTTTTCGGTGTGAAAGAATACGTGGCACTGTTTATAAGAACTTCATGCTGTATCTGACCTTCTATCTTAATCCGGACTCAGTATCTACTTTTTTGGTGGGTGTATAATGTATTGTTTGCTGTACTTCTGTAACTGTCAAGTAAAACTCATTTTAATGACACAAGTGAGTACAAAAATGACTTCTTTTCAACAAGTGACGTTAGATGATTGTTCTAAATTGTTGACAAGGAAAACTTCTCCTTGAAAATCACGTACAGGTGAGTGAGTGTCTCTAAGATCCGTTCTGTCCGGTCTCTTGTTAATTAGTATTCACTTTAATTTATCATGGTCGTTTAAATTAGTTCCAGGTTTAATTAAGGATACTTGAGACATTAAATTTTTTAACATTCATGATTTTAACTTTTTCACAAAAGTTTTTGTTTATAAATAACATT
>JAUMGZ010023871.1:0-13046 GCA_032359645.1 Pododesmus macrochisma | reverse complement strand
ATAATCGGGGTACGAGCTGTTTCGGACAGAAATGCACGGTTGTGAACCGGAGTAATGCATATTTTGTGATTTTCGCAGGATTGTTGATTTTCAATTAGTACATAATAATCGGGGTACGAGCTGTTTCGGACAGAAATGCACGGTTGTGAACCGGAGTAATGCATATTTTGTGATTTTCGCATGATTGTTGATTCTCAAAAGTACATAATAATCAGGGTACGAGCTGTTTTATACGTGTGAAAGAAATGCACGGTTGTGAATATTTTGTTTATTTTCAAAAAGTACTTAATAATCGGGTACGAGCTGTGCGACAGAAATGCATGGCTGTGAATATTTTGTGATTTTTGCACGATTAATGTCATTGTTTATTTTCAAAAAAGTACATAATAATGGATGTGAATATTATTTTGTTAATTAAAATATTGAAGAAGAAAATATGTGTTGTTATTTGCTTTGCCCAACTAATTTCGAAGGGTCCCACACGGTCGACGCGTTTACGGACGCGCCCACACCGTCGACGCGGCGGGCGGGCGTGTTTTCTCTGTGGGGTTCTTATTTTTTTGTGGAAAATTTATTACATGTGATTTTTTTTTCAAACCTTGCAGACATTCCTCTGCCATTTGTGCGGATCGGCTTTCGACCATGAGGACGAATTGGCAGTCCACATCATCTTGCACGACATCCAAGATGAGGAGCTGTTCCTGGAAGAAGATCCGAACGACGAGCTATTGTATTCCATGATGGAAAGTCCTCAACCCGGGCCGAGTTGTCGCGATCCGCCGCCTGCAAAGAAGAGGCGAACCGTGCAAGAAGGCGGGGGACAATCGCTGGATTACAGTTTCGAGAAGTTGGGGGAAAGAAAATTTAAAAATGCCGTGATCGATCGACACTATTCCGTGAGTTTCGACGTTAACCGGGAGAGCGAGGGCGAAAGACTTATCAATATGCACCGTCAGTTGCACAATATGTTCGACGACGTTTTGGCTAATGCGACTCAAAACTTGCAAGAATCGGACCTGGGGAGGGTGATCATTCACCATCAAAATTTGACCAATCCCGTCTTCGTGCCACTCCGTCCTCTGCGGCAGTTGAACAGCGACGTCATCATGCAGTACCTGCAAAACGTCCTCAACAGTCACGAAGATCTACCCTTCGATCAAACGTTTCGATTAGACGTGGGCACCATGCAATTGCCGGGGGGAGGCGGATCTCACGACGGGTTACCGATCAACAATTTGGAAAAGGCCCTTTTCAATAAAAGATCCATTTTTCAAATACGGTGCACGGACCAACTGTGTCTGGCTCGATCCATCGCCGTCGGATTCATGGCCATTTGCAAAGTATGTCCAGGCGACTGGAAACGGACCATCGGCGAAAACACCCAAACGAGAAATAACATGGAAAACTTGATCTTAAAGCACAGGAAATGTCCCGACTGGTACTTCAAAGAAATGACGAGACAAACCGTCCGCGACAATCTTTCCAAATTTGCGAACTTACTCTGCGAATCCGCAGGCGTCTCCACGGACAGGTATCTCTGCATCGGGGACATCGCGGCGTTCGAACGTCTCCTAGACGTCGACATTTTGGTCGTATCGTCGCTGATAGGAAACAAGTTTTTGAAGATACCGCCGGAAGAAAGCGAGAGAAGGAGATTATACGTTTATCTCGTCGGGGACACGCCGGGTCATTTCCACTGCATTACCAACATCTGCGGATTTTTCGGCAATGCCAAGTTCTGCGAACACTGTTTAGTTCCGTACGACAATCGCCATCAGTGCGAAAGGACGTGTTTCGTTTGTAAGTTCGCCGATTGCGTTTTGGACAAAACGACGGAAGTGAATTGTCCCCAATGCCACATGACCTGTCGATCGCACCAATGTTACGAACGACACTTGCGATGTTCCAAGAAGCAGAGCGTCTCGCAGTGCGAAAAATTTTGGAAATGTCCCACGTGCAAGAAGGTGCTGAAACGCTCCGAGAGATCGCCGGAGTCGCACCTGTGCAGCGAGTGGCTCTGCGGTTCCTGTAAGAATTACGTCCAATCGGATCACTTGTGTTTCATGAGATCTCTAGAGCCCACCAAACGTTTGCCGCGATACATATTTTTCGATTTCGAATGCACCCAGGACGAATTACTCACCTGCGATTCGGGATACGAAGTCCAGAAAAATCCCAAGTGTCCAAAATGTCGCGACGAGACGGAGCCCTGCAATGCGTGTTCCTTGTGCATCAATTGTAAACAAAGTTGGTGTAACTCCCAACAACACGTTCCGAACCTGGTCGTGGCGCATTCTACTTGCGAGCAATGCGTCGTCGACGATGTTACCGCCGCGTCTAAATGCGACTTTTGCGGCAATCGCTGTCGTAAATGCGAATCGTACGACAAAAAATCCAAGAATTTTAAGGACGACCCCTGTCCAGACGGGTGTGGATATCGAGAAGTCGTATTCAAAGGGAAAGACACGGCGCAGAAATTCTGTCGGTGGTTATTTAACGAAAGCCACAAAGGATTTACCGTTTTCGCGCACAACGCAAAGGCGTACGACAACTTTTTTCTCATGAGTTATCTCGTTTCGCAGACCATAATTCCCAAAAAAATCATTTTCGCGGGATCAAAAATAATGTACTTTCATGTCGGCAAAGGATTAAATTTGAGATTTTTGGATTCTCTAAATTTCATGCCCATGAAACTCTCCAAACTGCCGGACGCTTTCGATCTAAGCGAACTCAAAAAGGGTTACTTTCCACACCGATTTAACAAGAGCTCCAACTACAATTACGTCGGTCCTTGTCCTTCCGCCCAAGATTACGGTTGCGATCAAATGAATACGGAGGACCGAGACAAATTCATGAAGTGGTACGAGGCCAGAATAGCCAGTGACGACGACTTCGATTTCGAGAAAGAAATTGTAGACTATTGTAGGTCGGACGTCGACATACTGAGAAGGGCTTGCATAGCATTCAGGAGGATTATCATGCAAGTTACGGGTAAAGAGGAAACCGTCCTAAACGAGGAAACCGGAGAATTTCAAACGGACGATACGGTGGACAGCGTCGATCCTTTCGACTCCATCACGGTTGCGTCGGTGTGCATGAAACTGTACAGAACAAAGTTTTTGAAAGAAAAATGGAAAGTCAAACTACGGAAAGATGACGTCATTACCGATTGGCTTCAGAGCACCAAACAGGACGGAGATTTTACCATTCGTTTCGAAGGGGAATGGCACACGGCAAGGGAATTGCAACAGAGAGATTTCGTCATCGAAGAATCTCAGTTTGTTTCGTCTCCGATCGGACTGGTTCCATCTAACGGATACGCAGCCAAAGATACATTCAGCAAAATATCCGTAGAGTGGTTGGAGTGGGAAATGGAGAAATGTAGACGTCAGGGGATCGTTCGGAACATTAGCCATGCACTGAACGGAGGAGAGTATCGGCTACCCGGAACCAGATACAGACTCGATGGTTTCGAAAGTACAGGAGGTGCACCGGTGGCGTATGAATTTTTGGGGTGTAGATATCACGGCTGCACGAAGTGCTTCCCTCTAGAACGAAAACAACGCAACAACTTCCCCAGAACAAAGCAATCGTTGGACGAGATGTTGGAGTTGACAATGAAGAAAAAGCGGTACATCCAATCTCTAGGATTTGAATACGTAATGGTTTGGGAACACGAATTTAGGCAGACCTTGCGAGACGATGCCGAGGCGAGAGATTTCGTAAGCCAGTTGGATCTCCAAGACAGACTGGAGCCTAGAAAAGCTTTCTTCGGTGGTAGAACTAACGGCGTCAAACTGTACCACAAAACCGAAGAAGGGGAGCAAATCCATTACGAGGATTTTTGTAGTCTCTATCCAAGCGTTAATAAATATTATCGATATCCCGTCGGTCATCCCAAGATTATAACCTCTCATTTCGAAGACATGCAGAATTACTTTGGCCTCGCAAAAGTCAGAGTTCTGCCCCCCAAGGGACTATATCACCCAGTATTGCCTCAAACAATGAACGGCAAGCTGACCTTTGCCTTGTGTCGTACATGTGCCGAGAAGCAATCTCAAACTAAATGTAAATGTCCAGACCGCAAAAGGGCATTCGTTGGAACCTGGTGCACACCGGAAATCATGAAGGCTTTAGAGCACGGTTACAAAATTTTGAAGATATTCGAAGTGTATCACTTTGAGGAATCTTCTCAATATGATTCGGAAGACACCGGTCTTTTCGGAGAATACGTCAACCTCTTTCTCAAACTGAAACAAGAAGCATCTGGCTGGCCGTCGTGGGTCAAAACGGAACAGGATGTTGTGGAATATTTGGAAAAATACTTCGAAAACGAAAATATCCAATTGGACAAATTAAAAGTATGCAAAAATAAGGCTCTAAGATCTCTTGCCAAGCTCATTCTGAATAGCTTCTGGGGAAAATTCGGACAGAGGCTGAACATGCCTCAAACGACACTATTCGACGACACGGAACTGGATAAATTCTTCAAATTTGTTACAAATACATCGAAAGAGATCATCGATTTCTACATCATAAGCGAACATATCATTCAAATTTCGTGGATAAACAAATCTGACACCGTTCCGGAAAATTTTAGCACCAACGTTTTCATTGCAGCATTCACTACCTGTGGTGCTCGCCTGAAATTGTACTCTTGTTTCGAAGAACTCGCAGCCACGTCGAGAGATGGTACCGATCGTGTGTTATATTTCGATACGGATTCGATCATATACGTTACCAGGCCAGGTGACGGCAAATTAAAGCTCGGCAACTTTCTCGGAGAGCTCACCAACGAACTAGAGAACGATTCCGAATTTATCACCCACTTCGTCACATGCGGACCCAAACAATACGCGTACAAGACTAACAAAAACAACAACGTGTGCAAAATCCGAGGATTTTCTTTGAACTACACCAATTCGAAACTGATCAACTTCGACTCTCTCCGCGATTTAGTCATACCTCCTGAACAGGAAAAACCAGACGATTGCACCACACCTCCTGAACAGGAAAAACCCGACGATTGCATCACTCTCGTAAATGAACACAAAATTTGTAGACTAAAATCCAAATACAAAATATACAATCGCAGAGAGGAGAAGAAATACAAGATCGTCTACAGTAAACGCGTCATACAGGCCAATAACCTGGACACTCTTCCGTACGGATATTGAGAGAGAAAAAAAAACACAACAGAGGATACCCACGCTTTTGAAATATGTAATTTTGCAACAGGAAACTCCATTAAAATTCAAAAAGTCAACCACTTAAAATTTTGTTTGATTTTCTTCTTTCCCCAGTTTGGTGGCGCCCCTTGCGTTTTCTTTCGTACGACGTACCCTCGTCCTTTTTGTGTTTTTGGCGTTCTCATTAAACGTTTTCTGTTCTTGTTGATTACAAATCTTGCTGGCAGTTTCATCTTTTTTAATGCCTGATAGAACAGTTTATGATTTTCGGTCAATTTATCGTTAGTCACTCCCATGGCATCTTGAACTAGGTCGACGATTTTCGCATTTTTCAGCATTTTACCTTCGTATACAACGTCTCCATTGGCGTTCCAGGATAGAATATCTTCGTAATTTTTCAAAAAATTTAAAAATTCGTCATATTTGTCTTCATCTCGTACACTTTTCGTAATGTCCTGTGCTATCGCTTCCTCTTCTGATTGGTATTTCTCATCTTGCATTTTGCGTCGACTTTCCAGAAGGTTTTCGTATTTGGCCTTTGGGACTAACACCATTTCTCGAGCCATCTAGAAATTTGAGAAATGGTTTTAACGCCAATGGTATCAGCTTATGTTTTTGAACAAGTAACTTTCTTTTCTCTCTTAAATTAATTTTTTGGTCTGAAATCGTAGACAAAGTTTGTTTGTAGGGCAATAGCTTGTTCAAAATTTTTGCAGAAACCGGTATCGTTCCTCTATATATGTTTAAGAAGATTTCGCATAATTGCAGCAATTGCTTATTGTTTAACAATTCTAGCATCAATTTTCGTTGTCTGTCGTCTACGTCATAAAGTACTTTCCAAAGGTGAAAATACGTCTGTGCAGTTCGACTCATAGTTACGAACTGACTGTCATGGCATTAATGAGCGTCGTATTATATATCACTTTGGCACAAAAACCGTCAACTGTTCACTGGGCAAGATATTTGTTCTCAATCTGTATTTGTCTGGCGTCTCGGGTGATAGATCTACAAGGAGATATCCGTATGCATTTGCCTCGGTTGCCTTTTCGAAGGCATCTTTGAAAAATTCTGTCTTGCCTGGAAACAGTTGGCTTCCTAGGTACACCTTTATCTGTTTACTGTCCCTCACGTTGCGAAATAATATCATATACCTGCAATTGAGTGAGATAGTGCGACCGAATTTACCAGGCATAAACAGGTTCTGGGTCATGAAGAAAACCGTTATATTCCGATGGTGGGAAAACACGCAAAACAAATTCATAGCATCTTCGCTCTTGGAAACTTTACTCATCATATCGTCTAAAACCAAAACCGTATGACTTGATCTATCGGTCCATTCTTCTATTTGTTCTTTAGAGGGCAAGCCTTGATGCAAGATCACTTCAGGTAAATTTTTTTCCAAGTCGTCTAATAGATCTTGTTGTTCGCCGTAAGCAAATATCACCTTCTTAGGCGCCACTTCAAACATAGATTGAGAGTATTTCAATATTTTGCATACCAAAACTGATTTTCCACTCATCGTTGCACCGCTCACCAGTACCGTCGTTGGAGAATGAAACGGGAGTAGAGACATCTTGGTTGATCAAATTACAAACCGATACTAATCATTCTTTTGCATTGACTTTATTTAAATAAAATGACGTGTAGCATTTTTACAAAGCATAACTTTATTGAATTGCTTAATAGAATTCACAATGAAAATAATTAACAACATAATCGTGGACCAACTGATCCGCCAATGTGACATCTCCAAGGATTCTTAAAATAACTGAAAATTCATGATTGGTGCATTTCATCAATAAGTAAAACAAAACATGATATCCGCACGTGTCTGCATTTTTGGATTGCATTCTAACATTATTAAATACATAAAGTTTTGCATTATCATTAAGAAAAGAAACAAAATCTTTGCCATAATGTTCAGGTGGGAAACCAAAACTGTCATAAAATTCTGCACGTGATGGACTCTCAAACCACATAGCTATCCAGTGGGATCCCGGTTCGTGGGCGGGGTCGACATTACAGATGTAAGCACTCGGATATGACTTTACGGTCTTTGGTAGTCCATCAGATGGATACACGCCTTGAACTGTAACAGACAGACATGGATCGTTCTTTACTGCACAGCGCAATTGATCTGTATTCATACTTGCGTATATTTTACGTCTCGACTCTCGTCAATCTCCAGCAATGCAGGAAACTCGCCATATGCCATGCAGTTCAAAGTCTCCGTTGTGTTTGTCGCAAATTTCACTTCCAATCTGACACTTCCTTGCCTAACTAGATTTATATACTGTTCACCCAAATCACCGGGCGCAATGTTAAAGGCAAAAAGCGTGTATCCAAATGCAAATTTTGTCCTGTCGATGACCAACCCGACGTCCTTATTCCACTTTTCAGTTGCTTCGTATAAATTCACAAATGCTGTCACATAATTTTTATTAGCGCCGATATCCATTTTGATTGGTCGACCAGGTACACTCTCGCCATTCACGTACAAGGCTATTTCTTCTGCCACATTCAGAAAATTGAACGGATTCTTGGTGTAATCTCCGTTCACCGCATTCTGCTTAAGAAAACCAAAAAATGCCTTGATAGGTAAACTGTTTGACCATACATTTTGCCAAATAAAACTTCCGCTTCCAGAAGCTACGCTGTTCATTTTTACCTCCGTCCTTGTCAAAGCGTATTTTGCTGTGGTGTCTTTCAATATCTGCGCATGGTTAATTAGGACGCCGCTGTCGAGTTTGATCATGCACGCCTTAAACGACACATCTAACACGTGAAGTTTATAATTGGGTGTTGCTTCATCACTCATCAAAACGAAGGGCGCAGAATTGCGAAATAGTTTCAAATGTATGTCGACGCCATTCACGATAAACTTGTCGATCCTGAAAATGTCTTCGTACAAAGGACCCTCCATGTCGAAAATCTTGCTGTCTTTAGTGTATGTATATCTGTTTACAAGTCCTTCGTTACTGCCAGCAGTATCTGCGTCGTCCATGTCGTATTTGTCTGGAAAATATAGTTGGGACTCCATTTGTGAGTCACGTGCATCAGAACCACTTGACAGCAACACTTTCAAATAGGCTTTCCATGGATAGTTGTTTGTGTTCAGAGAAACAAGCTTTCCATTCATGTACGTATTGACGCTTGAAAATATCGATTGGATTGGTAGGTTGACGATACCCGTTTTTTCGTTTGCAGCTAAATTGGTGTTATCCGCTTTTGTAATTTTTAACTTCACATAAATTCTACTCCTGCGTAGATCTAAATATTCACCGCCACGCCCAGGTACGGTTATCTCTATAGGACTATCATCACCGTCAAAAGCAGATATGGGCCTACATTCGGAAAAATATATTTTTTCTACAGCAACCTGATTAGGTGGTACACTAAAAATCGATAATTCATAAGGTATTCCAATGTCCTTGATTTTGTCGCTAAGATAAGACATTGTTCACTTATATCTTTCTCTTTTTGGAAAAAACGTTGTCTTTATCGTCCTCTATTTTACGCTTCTTCCCTTTCTTAATTCCGGTACTTTGTGACCTTATTATAGATCTTGAATAATTTGTTCGTTTCTTCGGTGTTTCCCTTTCTGGCGTCTTCTTCGAAGTAACGGATCTTATGATTTTTTTGGTTTTTATAGTCACCGGGATGTGTGGTTTGTTTTCTCGTATGACGTCACTTAATTCCGATTTAGCTCTCTCTTCTACTGCAGTGACTGGTGTTACTTGTTTTCCTACAACTATTTTCTGTTGATCTGTGTTCTCGTGATGTATGTGTGGATTGACGGGTATAATAAATGGATTTCTGTTGTACATGTTGGCTATCCCTCCCCCTTGTTGACCTCCCCTATACTGATATTGATTAAATTTTCCATCAAGCATATTCTTGTAAAAAGATTTCCATATCGATGGGTCGGAAACGTACTGTGAACCGATCATGATCAAAACAGTTTTCTTCTTAAGCCAAGCGTCACTGTCACTTTCCCTTGCAGTAATGAAGACAACTGAGTGTCTTCGTCTTTTATATAGATTCTTATATCCTGAAAATTGTTAATCCTGATTGGTACTTCGTATGGAAATTGAAAAATGATGTTGTCATTATCGCCGATGCACACTCTTCTTAAAAGTGGAATCTCTCTGTCACCATAAATACTGTCCTCGCAAACGTCACAACATATCAAATATCCGTTGTCTTTCTTAATGTTTTTAGAATTACTGATTGATAATTCAGTCAGACTTATTGTCCAATTTCCTGTTAGTTTTATGGGCCTTGCTAAATGCACCCTAAAATCGTATGTTGTGTTTGCAGAGTGTATAACGTTGCTGTCCATCGAGCTGAGTACCATTCTCAAACTCATGATTGATTGAGTTTTTGATTTCCAACTGTCTTTTATCCTGTAGACATTCGCTTTTTATACGTTCTCTACGTCCCCCTTTTTGACCCACGAATTGAATTTTGATGGCCAATGTTTCCACGATACCAATACATATGGCTCTCCCTTCATTTTCTTTTCTTTTAACACCTGATCTATCTTCCAGGTCGTGTTTTCATCAACATTGACTTTCTGTAACTCTTGTTCATAAAACGTTCCAGAAATGTGTTCCCCCTCAAAATCCTTGAGTTTATACACTGGTATGCGTTCTCTCTGAAACCTTGATTCTATTATGAACACTTCACCTGTCCATTTTTGTTGATATTCTCTCTGAAATGCATGTCGCAAGTACGTCATTCTAACCTTGTCTCCAATTTTGAATTTAAATACTTTTTTCCTCTTTTTTTTTCTCTTGACAATCGGTTTTGATTCCTGCGTCTTTAATTTTGTTTTTGATCTGACAAGATATGAATTCAATCTAATTTCGTCTTCATTTTCTTTGCTTACCATAGATGGCGCAACTCCTTTTAATGGACGAGAAGGTGTATTGTTTATGCTCTTTGTAATACTTGATAATTCAGCAATATATTCGTATGATCCTCTCTCAGTAAACATACGATATAATCTGTTCTTTATGTTTTGTATAGCACGTTCTGCGAAATTTGCTTTCAATTCGTTTTGTGTAAATATCATATGTACGCCTTCCTTTTTTAAAAAAGACGACATATAACGATTTTTGAATTCACTGCCCTTATCAACTCTCAAAACTTTCGGCTTTCGACCAGTTGCAAATATTTTTTTAAACCCTTCTATCACATTGCTTGCAGTTTTTTGTTGCAAACTACTGGTAAATATATACCTTGAAAATATATCAATCACAACCAACACAAACTTTACACCCCCGTTATACTTTGATATGTTTTCCACCGACATAAGATCGGCATCCCATTGTGAATCTATCCCAGGCACGACGACGTGATTTCTCTTGAATTTTCTCTGTACCCTTTTCTGCAAAGAATATGAATCTTTATCGGACAGAAATTGCTTGATTCTTGTCAATCCAATTTTATATTTCCCTTCCTGTTTTACAATTTGATAAAGTTTATATGGTCCCGCAAATGCACCAGCATGTTTTGGATCAGACCAGACTTTTGTCAAATACTCTTCCTCATTCGGTGTCAACATGATGAAGTGGCGACATGCAACAGATGTTTTAAATTTATATACACATTTGCATTCGTATGATCGACGAACTTTCTTTCTTTTGCACTTGTACATAAGTGATGTATGTGATTAAACCATGTTATTTTGAGGGGGTTTTAAACTTTGTATAATACAATATATACATAATAACAAATAACTTACCATTTATTTTAAAACAACTTTAATTCCAATACATATATTTTACAACGTAAACTATTTTGTTTTAAATCTAAATCCAATACACATTTTATAATACAATGTTTTCCTACATACCGTAATAAACGATTGTTCAAATACGTAATGTGTAATAGAGCAACACTCTGAATAACAATGAGTTAGTTCAAATCTGATTCCAATTCCAATTCCAATTCCTTTTCATAATTTGGACAACAGTTTGGGCACTCATAATATCCCATCTGATTCTGGTGACTGTCAGAAAATTCACAGTAGGTCGTGTCTTCAAGTACCTGTCCTAAAATATCTTTCACTATCTCTGCTACCAATTTCAGTCGTTCCCACTGTTCAAAGTATAATGTGATACCTTTCTTCGTTGGTACCACGCCCTTTGCTCCTTTTGGCCACCACCATCTACGTATATCCACCACTCTGTATCCTTCTTTGATGGACACATAAAAGTTATGTCCCAAATGAAATGACTCTTCGACTTGCTTCCCTGCCTTATAATCCAATATTGCTTCATTTATCCGTTCTCTGTATTGTTGGGTCATCTTCTTCCATTGCTCTATATCCAAACTTATCCCAAGTTTGGTTGGGAACGATTTCCCATCAGAGCTTTCATCGTATACTCTGATATTCACCCTCAACTGCCCTCTGAATACGTTGACAACAATAAATTTCTCATTGCCTACATGAATTTGACAAAACTGTGTTCCATCGGAAAGCTTCGAATAATGTTTGTCTTTTGATAAACGTCGATAAACAATCTTGTCATCTCCAATGAATGTCTCTATGCTGTCCTTGCTGCTCGTTCGCTGCTTCTTACTCTGACTGCTTTCTCCGGCTGCCAACTCGTTTTTGCGTTTAGTTTCCTTGTTTGTTACCCCCTCAACATTTTGCAATTTTGATGCGGACTTCTGTTCTTTTTTTCCATCATCTTTTGCATCTTTGTTGAATTCACTCAAATCGATCCAATAATGATTAGCGTCTTCGTTGTTCATATCCATACCCCTTTAGCTTTAGATAGAATGATTATGATCTTGGTAGAAAATATTTCTGACTTATATACCTTTTATCCCAAATATTATTCAAAGGTTTTCAGTGTAGTGAATAACACATTTTAATTATTCACATCTTAAGCAACATGTGAATATTCATTTTAATGCACCATACATGTTTTATATGCCTTCAACATTTTGTGAATATATTACTATTTAAAGAACACATATGATCTAACTAACATACCTGTGAATCGATTATATACTATATTCACCATAATTTATTCACACCTTGAATAGTATATAAATATTCATTACTTTCACCATATATGTTTACATGTCCAACGCCATTTGTGAATATATTACCGCACATTTTTTATACTTTGAGGTTATTTATTCACACGATGAATATCAATTAAGGTTATCATGATATTATTATTTGGTCAGAGTTCATATGCATATTTAATTAAGGTCATCATGAATATATTATATTTAATTTATTCATCCTGTATGTTAATTAGATTCACAATTCCACTATATACGTATACATGCTGCTATTGTGACAAAAGATCAAAGATGAAAAACCAAAAGATAGGACAGGAAGAGAAGCGTTGATAGGAACGGGACACGAAAGAAGTAGAGATAGTTCAGAAAGAAGGATGAGCCCATGCAACGGCGTTTCCTTCTACCATTCTATCGAACTTTACATGGGGATCTTTATCTTTTTTCTTACTGGTGCATTTTATAATATTCACTGTTGGCATAAATAGGATCGTGACATCGAAACAATTCTTATGGTTGCAGGAATGAGACATTTGTACTGAGGAGAAATACGATTGTGTATTCATAAACTGTGGTGTATGCAGAAATTGTCTCTGCAGCACCTGCTATGATATGCTGACAAGCAGAACGTGTCCGTTTTGTCGATCGACATTTCACACGGCACAGGCACGGGCACCGACACCACCCTTGAACAACAGACCAAGGTCCAGTCTGATTCAAAATACAATGATGACGGCAACAGCCTTGGAGAACTTCATGAGAGAGTTTATCTAGGGCGGGGGATATATCGCACTCTCCCAGTTTGAAAGATTA
>JAUMGZ010023760.1:0-19884 GCA_032359645.1 Pododesmus macrochisma | reverse complement strand
TCTAGAAGAGTAAAATACCAATTTTCTTAAAAACAGTACACTGTGACCTTGCTATTTGACAATGTCATCTTCAAAAATATGATACAGTGCATATAATGTTCCAATAAAATAAAGGGCTTCATGACCAATCAAAATGCGCTAATTTTATAGGCTTGTTCAACCAGATGGACGTTAAGGCCCATGGGCCTCTTTTTTTTTTTTTATTTACTATACCAACACAATCGCTGAAATTGTTGCTATGCTTCGTCAAACAGTAAAGGATTATGCATTTTTCACAGTAAACGTGATGTCCCTTTATTTCTGAAACTTGAAGTGCAGTACAACAAATGTGCCATGTTTGTTTAAACATTGCGCACATGTTGACTGAAGAGTTCGATCAAGGGGAGCAACTCAAGCTCTATTGAAATATTTTTGGCTAGAAATGTAGGCATGTCTGAATTGTATTTAATAACTAGTTAATGTTGCCAGTTTACGAGGTTGAATCGCTGAAATGGTGTGACGTGATTATATTACATGCTATAATGTTTAAAACAACAATAATTAGGAGTTTGAAATTTTTGTTTCTAATAAATGCCCTCCCATGAAATTTACCGTGGTATTTTTTGGCTTGTTTCCAATAATCCCCCTACCCCTACTTTTAAATTCTAGCCTGTTCTATTAATAGTGTTGGTATACGTATAGTAAAGAAAAAATGAATGGACAGTTGGTCACATTCCAGAACGGCCCTGTCAAATCATTGGAAAATGGGAACACCGGAGATATGTTCAACTGTGACTGAGTAAGACGCTTTCTAGGTAACAATGATGATCTGTTGATTTCGATGTACGTGCTGTGTCAGTGGGGAGCAATTATTAGAGGTTTGTCAAAATCCACTGGAGGGAGGTTAAAGTCACTACTTTTGGCACCATTTAAAGTAGGGGATGGGGGATTATCAGTGAAATTTTAAGTGCTGAGTGCTTTACATCTGGTTACTAGGCACAGTGCCTAGTGGTTAAGAAAATAAAAAACACTGGCCTAATTATGCAAAAAGCTTAACAAACATTGATACAAAACAAACTATGTAAAATTCCCTATGCGGTCATCTAATATATAAATTGACTAAACTTTATAGACTCGAGCATAAATTATAAAAATATATTTTGGTAAAAATAAAGAAAATGTTTTCCCCTAACAACCTACATGTACCCATGGGTCACTCTGAAAATCTGGGTCAGGAGAGGGCAATCAAACAAAAACAATTAAGGCAGACCTAAATCAATGTTCCTGGTATACAAACTTTTTAGCACTTGCACAACTGACTCTGGAGTCAAGCGTGACAGTATTTCGGAAATTGTTGCAACCATGGCTAGCAAGAAGATAACATTTTGTTTTGTTGTGGCTGAACCAGTGGTTGGCAATTGCAAGTCTAGCACAAGTTGGTAAACAGATGCTGATGCATTAAATCAATCAGAAACAATTAGCGAGTCAGAAGAAACTGAAGCTCTGTTGAAGAAAACAAAGTTTAAAGCTATAGCAAAACTGAGAAAGTTTTCTACAAAATGGCTGTCTAAAATCTCTTGGCTTTGCCTTTGAAACAGTAAAATGTGTTGTTCCATCTGCGAGGCAGTGTTGGAATCAAGTGTTTCAGATTTTTGGGGGGCTTGGTTACGTGAAGCTTGCAGAAGCTGGCCAGAGGAAAAGATTTGATCATCTTGAAATTGTTACACAGACAAAATTAAACTCTTGAATTTGATGTAGTTGCTTATTTAGGCATTTAGAAGGTTACTTTGTGCCCTGCATAGAATTATGGTTCATGCACTTCAGCATAAATTCAATATAAGTATATGCATGAAAATACCCATAGTGCAATTTCTATATTGTTTATTCACATGGAAACATAAAAACAATGCAATATATTTTTTGTGTGATTAGGGGCAGTGATTTTCTAACTTGACAAAGAATATTTTTCCACTGAATTAAGATTTTTATTCACTTTTCTTCCAATGCGTTTCATCTATTTTCTGAAATTAAGATTTTTACATTCTTTAGATGACTCAAAATCAAGGGAGATGATTACGTCAGATTCCAACTTTCCAAATTTTGAGGGGATTCAAATTTGTTCAAATGATAGGACTCAGTCCCCAGGGGCACAAAATGGGGGGGAATTTACAAAGTTTCAAAAATCTAATTAATTAGAAAACCTACATATGTAGTATGGCGGTTGAAATGTCGCCAAATTCATAAAATAAAATATTGTTCTTTAAAAATATATATGCGCATAAAATTTAAACTATATACATGTATGCATAAAAAAATATATGTTCATTAAAAAAAATATATATTCATAATAAAAAAATATATATTCATAATAAAAAATTTGTTCATAAAAAAATATGTGTTCAATAAAAAAAAAATATATGTTTGATATTTAACATATTTATTCAATATTTAAAATATATGTTCAATAATTTGCATTGTGGTTAATTGAAAACAACAGTAAAATCTCCATCTATTTGGTGTAGTTTAGCCATCCAAAGGATCTTGTCTTCGATTTTACCAAGGAACACACGTTCAGTTGCCACAGCGCGACTTCTTGTCCAAAAAAAACCCGACCAATTTCATCCAAACTTGAAAGAAGTCATCCCTAGGGTAAGGGAGTTCAGATTTGTTCAAATGAAGGGGCTCAGCCCCCAGGGGTGCCACTTTAGGGGCCATAATAGGTAAAATTTGACAAAATATCAAAACATTTTTCCCAATAAACTAGATGGCCTAGAGCCTAATGCTTTGGTTAATAATAATTTAGGGAATGGAGAACTAAGTTTGTTCAAGCTGTGACCCTCGGGTAAAAAAGGTCACACATTTTTTGGTCAAAGTTCAATACTATATATATAGCAAATATGATACTTTTTCACATTTTCAACTTCTTGTCCAACACTACTGAACCAATTTCAACTAAACTTGGTAGATGTCATCCTTAGGGGAAGGGGGTTCAGATCTGTTCAAATGAAGGGGTTCATTACCAAGGGAGAGTGAATATATTAATTTTTTTATGAACTTACATGTATATTTTTTTATGAATACATACATATATTTTTGAATTTATATGTATTTCATTTTTATGAACATGTTTTTAGTCCAAGAACAAAATTTCATTTCATGAATTTTGCAACGTTTCACACGCCATAACCTACAGCTTAATATTTGAATTTGAATCTTCAGTAATTTTGGGCATGGAAAATTAAGTTTATTCAAGACTGACTCTGAACGCCTACAACATCAATGCTTGACCTTGGGGAATTTGTACTTTGTACCAACCATGCCAGGTGTCTAGGCCTTCGACAGGCGTCACTAGGAAGATAAAAAAAGAATTTCTGATGGTAGGCCTAGGGTTTGATGCTTGTGTAAGTACATGTAGCTAGGTAACCTAGATGCATGGAGAATCAAGTTTGTTTAAGCTAAGTGTGACCTTGGGGTCAAAATTAGCTTGTATGTTTTATGGCAAAATTCAACACTAGTTAAGTTTTCACATTTTCCCCTTCCCCTCCAAAATCACTTGAAGCATCCTTGAGAGAAGGGGATTCAGATACATTCAAATAAGCTGGTACAGCTTCCAATGCAAGTGGCTGCACTTGGGAGATTTAAAAGGGACATTTGACAATAATTTGGAAAAAATCTTCATGTTATGAAGGTCTAGAGCTTAATGCTTGTATACATACATTGTACTTATTTATGGACTTTGTGAAAAAAGTTTATTCAATGCATAGCCCTGTAAACAATTGCAACTGGACTAGCTGAATTACATAATTATATTGTTCATTGTATTAGCTGAATTTGACATAAAACATGTTCAAATGATGGCATATGGACACAAGCCTGACAAGGGGGGGGGTTGGGGTTGGAGAAACAAATACCAGAATGCTTAGAGGTTCAGGTTAGGGCAACAAAAGAAAAAGGAACCGGTATTTAATTCTAGTTCTTTGGACCAAAAAATGGAGAAATTTACAAATTGCTGTAAACTAAAAGGCCAAAGATTAATGCTTGAATTTATATGCAAGAACCTTTTTTCTGTGGGGTCAAAATTGGTTATACACTATCAAGCCTAATCCCAACCAAACTTGGTTCGAAGCATCACTATGGGAAAGGGTATTGATTTGTCCAATAATGTGACTTGGTCTTCAAGTGGAGCCTGGCCTCTAAAGGGAATTTTTTTTCATTTATAAACATTCAACAATAATTTGTACAAAGTACAAGTCTTGGAGTTTAATGTTTGTGTATGTAAGTAGTAACTTCAGTGCATGGAGAAGCAAGTTTGTTCAAGACGAGAACTTTGGGTCAAAAATAGGTTATTCCTGTTTGGGTCAATACAGTTAATATAAACTTGTGTAAAATTTCCAGACAACAACATGTACACATGAGGATTAATTTAATTGTCATTTGGTTATTTTATTATATTTTGATCAGTTTCATATATAGTCTGAATAAGCCATGGATGTCGTAAACATATATATTTGTCATTCTTACATGTACAATACAAGTGTAGCTTGGAGACAACAATGTACTCTGTCTCCTTAGATGAAGCGCAGTATTCGCTTTGATTTAACACTTATATTAATATAAAACTTCATATATTAAATATGTTAAAAAAGCCAATAATACACAATACAGATTATTGCAAAACACACCAAAAAGTACATTTAAAATAAAAGCACAGTGAATATCATAAAATTATATATCATATGTACATTGTATGCTTCAATAAAAATTGTGTTCTTTTATATATCATGATTTTATGTAGTATATTTGAGTAGATTGTATAGAGGCATATCACAATAAAAACTCTTAATTTAAAAATGTGATCATATTAGGAATGCAACATATTGATACATTTACATTGATCTGTAGATGATCCTTTCTCATGTTAGACAGATTATACAACTTGTGGAATTATACACATTTCAAAAGTTGTTATACATGTACGTGCATGTGACTGCAGTATTTTTCTAAAAAAATCATTGTCCCACAAGTAGTAGAACTAAAACAAAAAAAATTTCAAACATTTTTTTGTGTGAAATTATTAGATCTAATATAATGAACACAACATTTAACTTAAAGTCAGGAAAAATAATTGAACTATGAAATTAAGAGACTTTACCAGAGTTTCTTATACAACCTTTGCATATGATATCTTTAGATAAACCCATACATGTGTATAATTTGTGTATCATATAGACGTTATTTGTATTTTAATCATCATGCTGATATCTTTGCATATCTTTCTACACTGTTAAAATTTATACACAAAACTTTTACGCTAACAATGAAAGTATATAGTATTTTGGTAACAAAAAGTGTGTATTTTGGTTGAGCACTGTTACGATGACTCTACTAGGACTTCAATTTACTGTGGTAGAATGTAACGTACATATGGTACTTCCACTTCCTCACCATCACTATCGTCACAACAAATATCCAGCCACAAACTTGTCTGACTATCTGATATCTTCTTCTTTGAAACTATTTCAACAATCTCAGAAATAGATAGACCAAGTCTCTCATGTTTCTTTGCCTTGGACATGAAGCATGCATACAGCAAGTAGCATCTGTGAGAAATCATTATTATCTCCAAATTGTGTTTTTCCTTGAAATAATCTAAAAACTGCTTCAAGGTCATTTCTCCCAGTATGTCAAATCTGTCCCACAGTGTAAACGAAGTATCATAATACTTGTCTATGTGAGCAGGGACTGGGGCGGAGAATGTTAAAAAGGGAAGTGCTAGATTCACAAAGCCATTTTTAAACCTTTCAAGATTCTTGTGTCCTTGTACAATCTTTATCATTTCAAGACTTGCAAGTCCAGCCACTAAAGCTTTGGTTGTGACTATAGCAGGAATAATTCTTCCTGCTATGAATTTACTCTGATGTCTATCTGTTAGTTGAATGCTATAGTTTTCTGCTCTAAGATTAGATGCAGCTACAATGAAATCCATATGTAGATTTGTGTTGTCATCTTTTTCAAACTCTATAGGAAACAGTGGTATGTCTTTCCATATGTCTGGGGAACCAAGCACTTTCTGAAGTGTTTCTAAAACAGCAGCATCTGATGTAGAAGCATCCTTATCCGTCTTCATGGCAACATTCTGGTCAAACTTTGATTCTTGATTTAATTCTGGCAATGGTACCATGGACACAATATCTTTCACAACTTTTCTGTCCCGATTTTGCTGTATTCCATTCATTTCAGCTATAAGATTGGCAGCAGAAAAAATAAAGTCTAAATGCAAGTCATTGTTTGGGTTGAATATTAAAGGGTGTGGACATCTTCTGTAAGCTGACCAAAATGGTTCACCAGATGAAGTAAGCTGATCAGCCGGAAACTTAATCAACATGTTTTGTATATTGTTACTGTATTTTTCCTGCCAGGAATTACAAGCAATCCGTACACAATGATCAAAGTTATTTGGTCTATCATCAACCAATGTTCTCTTGACAGTCACTAATGTTCTCACTGCTTGGCTGTCTTTTAGTGTTCTTTCAAGGAATTTGGGATCATTGACATATTGTTTAGCTACATCTATTGGTCGATAGAACAGTTCATCAAAATGTTCCCGTGCCCAGATGACAGTGTGTTCTGTAGTATATGGAAAATATTTGAGAGAACTGAAATTGCTAGGGGCAGCCCTATCAATTGGGTCTTGTGAGGAGGAGTAGGACTCGGTCATACAAGGAAGCACTACCTGTACATGTGCCTTTGTGCTAAAAGTTCCCGATTCCAAAAGTGGTTTGTGATAAAATACACATCTATTGTCCATACATGCACGAGCCTCTACATTGTCCACTGCATTAGCAACTATATCCAGTTCTTCATAGAACTCATCAGTATAGATTTCTACAGTGCCATCACCAACTCTGTTCTTATGTGGTGTGACATTGAAGCAGGGATTTATAACCTTAGCAGCATTAGCAGCTGTTGGTGACTTATGCTTCTGTATGTCCCAGGGTCGAAATAGAAATTGTGTATTGAGATTGGATTTCTGTACAATGTCGTTATCTGTGATCCACACATGTCCTCCCTCACCAGCAGCGACTCCCATCAAGGCCCAATTCTTCAACATCTCGCATCCTATACCACCTGCTCCTACTAGAAAGTTTTTCAAACTTCCTAATTTCTTCTGAAAATCTTTTCCAAATATGGTGATTTGACATCATATCTGTTGTTCAACTGTTTACAAATATCTTCTGTCAGGGAGTTGTCTTTGTCATCAGGTAAACATTCCAGTGCATCAAAATACATGTACTGATGGAGAGGATTAAACATACCGCAGCATGCCTTTACGACTTCTTGTGCTGAGATGCCCCCTATGACTGCAGCCATGGGGCCAAGATCGCCACGTGCTGTATAGGAAAACTCTTGTAAAACATCATCGCAAAAAGTCTTGACCTTTGCACCAGATGATTCCTTCAAAATTTTCACAATTTTTACAAATTCATTAGCATCTGCCTTGTTTCTAGTCCTAGGTAGTTCACCTTTCATTTTGACATATTTTGATAAGGCTTGAAATGCTAAATGCAGTAGTTCCTGTCTATCAACTTTAGCAAAGTCTGTTGTCACAATATCTGGATCATTCAGTGAATCTTTAAATGACCTGAAGCTGATAACGTTCGGCATTTTAACTTGAGTAACAACTCCCCCTCCCACATAATCAGAGAAAGCACTTGTGTCTCCAATACTGAATGTGTAGGGACCAGTGACTTTGATTTTGACCGGTTTACATTTATTAAGCTCGGTCATTCCCTGTACTTCTAAAAATGTTACGAAGTCTCCATCAGAATATTTGTGTCTTTCTTCATTTAAACACTTCACAGTTCCATCAGGATTCTTGCTTACAGAAACCACTAAGTTACTTATTGGCGGCTCTCCATCAATATCGTACACTTTGAAGTCCTCTCCAAAATCACAGAAAATTTTCCCAAATAATCCCTTGGTATCAGCTACAACAAACTTGATCTTGTGTGTGTGACATACTTCACCAATGTGTAACTGTTCGCCCATGCTGGAGTTGGTAAGCACTACAACAGTAAACTTTCTTATCATGTCTTCTGTAAGTGGTTCTGTTTCTGCAGTGATAGGAACATGTATGTTGAGTTGTGACAGGCAAGGTAGTGACACTTCTGCTCTATTCCTACCAATATCAACTTCTCGTAAAAAGAACTGTGAACTGAGGTCAGTCAAGGTAGCCACTTCTGTGTCATGAATTGCTAAAGAACCTACACCAGACAAGACAACATTCTTAGCGATTTCTATTCCTAAACCTTTCATACCAGAGATAAGTACGTGAGTACTGGCTATTCTCTGCATGGCATCGTAGCCAAGTACGTACAGTTGTCGTGAGTAGAGACTCTCGTCAATCTCCTTGTTTTCATGTGCCATCGTTTCTATCGTTTATATGTTCAATTTGCGGTTATAATTTATAAGTGGTTTTGTCGTTTTCTTTGGCGACGCTCCCGTTTCTATGTATTTATAAACATGACTAACGTAAACGTGGGTTTTCCCCTTACGAACTGCGCATGTCATAAACCGACTCGAGGTCATCCGATGAAACTTGCAATGCGTTTGTTCACAACTGCATGATAATGCAAACGTTTCACATTTAAAGATAGTTTGCACAGAGAACCATATAATTAATATGTACAGTAATTTGATCATTGAACCGTGAAGTAAACGATCGCTATACTATAAGTCTCAACACTAACTTCAAGCGGTAGCTATATATAGCACATCGTCACAGCCTGCAACACAAAATGAACACCCAGGCCATTGATAATGTACCGTATTAACATAGACTTGTATACTAACTGGTATTTAAATCTGTGGTATTAATAAGCATTTAAAATCGTAAACAATTCATAGGTAATTTTTTGGGGACAAATAATGGTTGTTTGTATTGACAAATAGCGCCCACCAGATGGTGTTGTTCTATGAACATTGGATTAAAATTGTTTCTATGCTGTATATATATATACATATTAATGTCCTGTCTAATGCTATATGGGCATTTTCTTGAAGATGTCACACCACTTTGTATAATGATTTGCTGAACCAATACATACATAGTACAAATAATTCAAAATATAAACAAATACAATTTTGATAACCTTCATTTGATGCATAAACAGAGGTTGTAATTGGTCAACATTATTGTCATATTCATATCGGTATAGTTTTAATTATACACATTTTGTACATCACTTTGTTATATCGATGAGCTGTGTAGAAACAAGTTTTCTCAATTATGACCATATATTTATCATCGCATGGCAATGCCACTATATATCCCAACTAAAAGCAGTTCAATGCTTAAATGTCATTTGTGAATAGTGATTTAATAAGAAGTGTTTTATTCATGCTTGAGTATTGTTATTAACTCAATGCACTAACACTGGTCTAATAACTGTGATGAACTTTATATTTACAGGTGGTGAAGGTGTGGTCAATGTCTTGGACGACATTTTGGATGTACACACAGGAGATGATGACCTGACACAGGAGATTGGAGAGCAAGATAAAAAACCACAAGGTAGGTTTGTATGAAGAGTGGGTTATTACAAAACTTTATATCAGTCCTGGTAATGCGGAACATTTGAAAAAAAATTCTTTCTTTTATGGTTACAGTATCTTTAAAATTTTATGTGCACAAATGCAAACTATTTTACTCGCTTACATACACATACAATTTCTTAATCCACACACACACGCATGCACGCATACACGCATACACGCACACACACACACACACACACACACACACACACACACACACACACATGACTCTGATATGAAATCAAGGAATATATGAATACATTTTGTTGCATTAAAGTGCCCATGTGGTGTTTGTTTTGCATATGTGCAGTAAGTTATACATGATACAAAATTTAATATTTTACAAATTGGACGAGAACATTTTGTAACAGATAAACAACTCGGGCCTACATTCTTCGTTATATTATATTTTTACAACATTTATATATTGCAACACAATATATACAAAAACATTAATTATTTCTTGAGTAAATAATTTCTTTAAAAGTATTATAAGAGTTATTATAAGTCATCACTAAATTATAACTACTGTTGGTCTTGACTGTGCATTCTTAGCTCAAAACAGTTCTTAACAAAGTGTGCTAAGAAATTAATAGCTGTTGTATCTCTTCATTCATTTAGAATGTACATTGTAAATTATTGTAGATATAGCAAATATGATTAGAAATGAGATTATCTTTAAATACAATTTAGGAAAAAAGCTTTTTAAAACATGTATGTAATATTCCTAGTAATCAAATCAAACATTTACATTTATCTTCAGTTAAGAAAAAGACAATAGTCAAAAAGGTTAAACTTGTTCCCAAGTCTGCCACTGGTAAACCAAAGACAGTAAAAGCCAAACCAAAATCTGCACCAGTTATTGTTAAAACTGAACATGTCGAGGATGCACCAGGAGATGATCAAGTGATGGAAATAGAAGCCTCAGGAGAGGCTGAGGTGAAAACCCCTACAAAAGTTATCAAGACTGTTAAAGTCAAAAAAGATCCTACCACCAAAGATCAAGACAAAGGTAAGTAACTTTGTATCATAAAATCCAGCTATATTTGGTTATTTGCAATACCGGTATGTAAAACGATCTTGGATCTCCTTCATCAAAGAGACGGCTGATGCTGCAAAACATGTTCCCGTTTAATTCATATTCAATAGAATTAAGAAATCCATATATACATTTTCAGAGTTCATTTTTAAAATCATGTACACATAAACTTGGGTTTCCAAATATTTAACAGTTGTAGTAAAGTCTTTTTGAAAATTCACTTAAATTTGCGTACCTAAGGAAAGTAAGATATTGCTCAGTTAAAATGTTCAAAGAAATCTGATATTTGATGTGAAGAAGAAATGTTTTTGAAAGTAAGTTGTCCTATTTTAACAATTAAAACATCTGCATTTGGTAATTGTATATTTACTATTAACGTTTACTTTGTGTTTTCCTCCTACATAAAGAACAACAACAATTCCTTGGTTTTGCCATTTTCATAAGGATAGTATTCTTTCACTTTAAAATTATGAAGTTGGAACGTAAATTAAGGAGACATAATAATTTTGAGGGAATATAAAATCTATGTGTTTCAGAAGTTGTAAAGAAGCCTACAACCAAGATAGTCAAGAAGATTGTGAAGAAAGTGGTTAAGAAGATCAGACCTGTAGAAAAGGTTGTTAAGGAGGAGCCCATTCAGACAGAAGGTAATTATCTATCAAGCATGTTCATTATCATAGGCTAGCTGTATATTCATTGTTTGTCCTTATTTTCATTTCTATGCAATAAAGCATGTCCCTGAAGCCTGATTCTGGTCAAACTTTATTGCTATCGAGTTCATTAGATGTTTTTAACTTCTTGAGGAGTGGTTACTTTTAAGGTTAAATAAGTACTGCTTAATGTGTGATCAAATTAATTTCACTCCCAAGTATAACAAGTTTATCTGGTATTTTAACTATTCAAACAATCAGAAAGTCGAGCTGACATGAACCAAGTGGAAGAGCCCATGGAGGAATCTGTAGCTGATATATCTGATGATAAACTAGACCTGACTCCCGATGATCCTGAGCCACGACAGACTGAGGCTGTAGGGGTCGACTCCCAGGATTATGACACTCGTAGTGAGGCAGGGAGTAGTGAAGGAGCAGGAAACGACTTATCCTCTCTAAGTGGCACAGACTCTGGTAAAATATGTACAAATTACGAAATTAGTTTTTAGCTTACCTGAGCCCGAAGTCAAAATTCAGAATATCTCTTTGACTGTACAAATCTTAACCATAGCGCACAGGAGATATAAATTATGCAAATATCTGTCACGCGCCCTGATAATAAATGTGTGCTCCCTACATAACTGTCAACTGCACAGCTGTAACTTTTGCTTGGTAAATCCTTGAGACTGTTCTCTGGCCCTGAGCTTTGTGTTGTGATACATAATTTGGTTTCATTTATCATTTTTACTTCAAAATAACAAAAAATAGAAGCTTTATATCATATTTTTGGAAGAAAAAAATTCATTTTTGAAGCGAGTAATCTTAATGATGTTGACTACACACAATATGTAGTTCATGTTATGGAGTTCTTTTTGTTTTATCAAAACTTGAGATCACAAACCTAATGTCATATACAGAGTTCAGGAACAATATTCTACAAAATACATCTGATATTATATACCCATGATGTCAAAACTCAAAACATGAAATGAATATCCTTACAATAAAAAAGCTGATTAAAATAAATGATTTTGTATTTAGATTTTGATGATATTAGTGATGCTGAAGGGGAGTTAACCACTAAAAAGAAACGAAAGAAAAGGGACATATCACCTATTGAGTGGGATAGAAAGAGTGCAGGAGAGGAGGAAGAAGAAGAAGAAGAAGAGGAAGAGGAGGAGGAGGAGGAAGAAGGGGAAGAGGAGGAGGAAGAGGAGGAGGGAAAGAGTAGTAAAGATGGTGACAACAAAAGTGAAAAGTCAGATGACTCTGCTACAAGACGTAAGCTTTATACTAAATACTCATTTTAGTGTAAACTTTGCTACAGAATTGACAGGGAAATTAAATTGATCATCCCCTTAATGTACAACACTGTATTTATATGTCAAACCACTATGAATTGTAGAATCTATTGCTACAGTCAATTAAGATATCACTGTAATTACTAGATAATAAGGTGTTTTTAGATGAGGTATAAAGATGTGTAAATTTTTCAACAATATGTGTGCTTGTTTTAAAGGTTTACACTCCAAGTTGAAATATTTATTTCGTGGAGCACGCTATTTCTTGATCAAGAGCAACAACCATGAAAATGTTGCTTTGGCCAAAGCTAAAGGTGTATGGTCAACACCACCACAGAATGAGGCTAAACTCAACCAAGCTTACAGGGTATTCATTTTACTTTATTTCATTTACAGGGTATACATTTTACTTTCTTTATTTCAATGATGAATTGACTTCAAACATTTGATGGCAAAATATCATTAAAAAAAAAAGTCAACATCCTATTTAAACTAGAAAATCTTGTATGCTTAGACCTTAAATGAATTTAAACAGTTATCTCAGAAGTAATTGTATATTAGATTGATATGAATTTAAACTTATGTGTAAAGTTGATTTTAAATCTGTGTGCTTACTTTATTAGAGTTGTGACAATGTCATTATGATATTCTCTGTGAAAGAAAGTGGAAAATTTCAAGGTACGTAAAAAAAACAAACTTTCTCTGAAGTTGTAATAAAAAGTATTCTATATCTGTTTCTTGTAAATACTTATATAACCACTTAGAATTTTGTTCTTCAAATTTTCTTTATTATCTTTAAATGATAAATTTTCATTCACCCTCTAAAGAAATGAAGGATCTTCAAACTATGATATTTAGTATGATAGTATTTACATGCTACATTGAAACATGAATGATGCCAAAACAATAACCAACATGTATACTAGATTATATATTTAATAAGAACATTGTTGTACCTCTATATTGACATCTTTAAAATGACACCAGTAACTTTTAACCAACTTTTTACATAGGATTTGCACGAGTCGTAGATGAGTCCACTAAGGACCATCCTCCAATAAGGTGGGTGCTGCCTCCTGGACTTAGTGCTAGAGCCCTCAGTGGTGTATTCAAGCTGGATTGGATTAACAGGTATGCAATTATCATGCCTTGTATTAACCCTAAAAGTCACTGCAAAAATCCATGTTTGTGGTGTGACTATCTATATGTTTGTGTTTTAAAATTTCTGTGTCCTATGTTGGCTAAATTCAGTGCATTTAAGTCTTCTGTACATGTTATTATATCTCAGGTCAAATAGATCTATATACATTCATTAGTTTCCTTCTGTAACAGTGTGCTAAACCAATGTCTTCTACTTAGCAGCTCAATGTTTGTTTTGGCATTCTGATATATTTGAACATATTTTGTCTGACTAAAATGAGTTGGTTTAACATCTTCTGCACACCAATAAGGCAAATAGAAAACATTGAACATAATTTGTTAAGTTAAACTTGGAAACTGTGTAAAATTATTCCATCTTTGATAACAATTTTGAAATCAGATTACTAGATGTATATCTTTTTACAAGCTTCTGCAAACCGGATAAGTGTGCAGTTACCCAATACCAATTTCATATGCAGTGATCATAGAACAGATAAAAAAGTCGTGTTTTTAACTTCCACAACTTATATGAAAATTTTAACAATGAATTGATAGTGATTCCATTAAATACCAGTATTTTTCATTGTTCAATTTAAATTCAGGAGGGAGTTACCTTTTACATCAACAACACATCTACACAATGGATGGAATGACAACAAACCTGTCAAAATAGGACGAGATGGACAGGTAAGTAACTTATTTCAATTCAGCTATGAATTGAAATGTGTTAGGGAAATTTTAGAGGACCTGGTTATTTGAAAAGTTAATGGATCGAAAAGTCACATTAAGTGCTCCTCTGTTGTAATGGAGAGGTGGTATAAAGAGGGTGAATTTTTTTTGAGACATAGCCATGACATAAGGACAAGTGCATATAAAAGCATCAGCAATAGTATGAAAAGCAGTTTGTTTTAATGAAAACCAATAAAATCAATGTTTAGGACAAATAGGAACCTAAACAGTCAATGTTATCAACACAAAATAATGAAGATCCAAAAGAGAATACTGTGTCTATGAAAATCAAAATTCCATATCTTGATTCAGGTACCAATATTGAATACAGTCTGTTGGGTTTATATTCTTTTTTTAATTTTAACCTTGTGATGTTCATTTAAAGTCTTAATATGTATCTTGATTTCAGGAAATTGAACCAAGATGTGGAGAGACACTGTGTAAAATGTTTCCTCCGGACAACAACATAGATCTGAGCTCCATAGTGCGCAAAGCTAGGAAAACGCGACATGGTTCAAAGCCACACATGGAAAGGAGGAGAGAATCTTTTAGAGGAACTAGACGACCAGACTTTAATAGGTTAGGTTTGTTCCAGTTCGGAACTTTGTGTTTCTGTGGTTCGAGAGGAGTGACTTAGCTTGATTTGGATATAATAAAACAGAGCTAACTCCAAGCGATTCTGTACTAAAATAAGATGACTTGTCTTATGCACATTCTCACAATGTGGGATGTGTCATCTTATTTGTGTCCATCTAGAATGTATATGTATGCATTCAAGGGTACATTGGGTTTGAAATTTTTTATTTGGAACAAAAACATAGAAATAAAAATACATTTCAATATAACATATTAATACATGGTAAGTATGAATGCAGTAAGAATTTATATGAATATTAACTTTTTTCATCCTTCTGTTTTAGAAGATACTTTCGGGGAAATAATTGCAATATAGGAAATATCGAATTCAATGACATTTCATCAATATGTGTAATGATGCTGGCAATTCTTTTCTCTGTGGACTTCTCATTAATGACTCCAAAAGTGATTTGGTGTTATTAAGAATACCAGCGATAGATATGAACTAAAAAAGTTGAAATCACTTGCAAAAATAGAGCAGTGACCATGTGTTAAAATCGTTCACAAATACAACAGAGAGGATATATGTTATGATGTAAGATGATAGCTGGGTTGTTAACGCCAATAACGGACAGTTAAACCTGGTCAAGCAATATCTGACCACTTGCTGTGGACTTAATATATCCATACAACATGAGTTAGCATGCAGGTATAATAGGTCCTATAAACTCTTACACCCGACACAGTTGTTCTCACCTCCTCGTGACGGGGAGATAGTTTATTCACCACACACAATGAAATGATATGCCATTGTAGTGTTGCTGGACAATTGTTTCAAAGACTTGTGATGTGGTGAATAATTCCAATTTTTGCTATTCTCCATGTGTTTGAATGAACTTTATAAATTCTACAAAGTCTTCTGATCAGTTGGACTAAGTATTTTTCCCAAATTGAACTTTAAAATGTGTTTCATCTAATCATGAATGTGGATGAGTCTAATATCAGCACAGGACTTAGTGATCAGTGCTTAACATAAGAGACATTTAACGCACTGATGTTGCGGACTTAACCAAGCAGTTCTCCTATAGGAGCATACACAAACGGTATGTCTGTGATTAAAAGAATCCTTTATATCAACAAATGACAAATATCACATCAACATTTCAAATACAAGTTATCTGCATCACAGTACCTCAACATCACAACAAATAATAAACAAAATTCAAGTTATCTGTACTTTAACATCAAACAAATTATAAATCATATTTATTACCTCAACATCACATCAAATAACAAATAAAAATAGAATTATCTGTATCACATTTAATTAATCAAGTTTAGAAATAATTATAGCAGCACAACAAAAACTAAATAGATACTTTATAGCTATACCACAATATCCACATTGTCTCAACAATAGTTCCAATAGACACAAATTATAAGTTATTACAATACATTTCCAGTACCTTAACTTCACAACAAACAACTATTGCTACTTCTTAAAATATGAATGGATGTACAGTTTACTAGTAAATGCTTACTAAAACCTTTGATAGGTAGCCAACATTTCTTTTCGCTATTTACAATGTTATTTACTGTGACAGTGTTGTGTGTTCTTACATTTATATAACTGATGTAATCAATGATATTGATATTTTCAAATATTTTCTGTTGTATATGTATATAATTGATGGCATTTAGTGTATGATAATCTTATTTTAAAGACATTTAGTGAAGTATAGAAACTGTTTGTTTTGCTGCATGCTTCACTTCAAATTAAAATAGAGTTATTCAGTATTTTATATTATTATTTTTGTAAATTTTGAGTATTTTTCTTTGTTTTGCATGTAGTAAATACTAAATGTTGTGTGTTTGAATGCTTCTTTATTGTGCTTTAATACTGATATTTCCTAGCTGTAAATATTCCTTTCTTACAAGGCATTAGCAGGTATTTCAAGATGGTATAAAGAAAAGTGAAGAGGACAAGACTTACTTATTAATTTAAATACTATATTAATAATGGTATTAAATTTGTTTGCAATCTGTGTTTGATTTATCTTTGAAATGACTATTGTATAATGTAATAAGGATTCATACATTGTTCTTTATTTTCTTTAAATAATTTTTTGCACCTACATGTATATGTCACTTTAAAATAGTCAATCACATGCTTTGCTGCATCTGTTTTACAGTTCCTGGTACACTTTTAATTTATTACGATGAAGGAATCATCTCCACATCGGGTCTTTTTAGTCCTTGGGAAAACTTGTGAAATTCTATATCTGCCTTAAAAAATATCTGGAGTCTTGAAATTAACTCAGCAAATTGGTTTTATTGACTATCAGAATTTTGCTGAAATGAACTATTCTGATCTCTCTGCTTCTGTCTTCTTCACTCATTTGGTATGGTTACTCCTTTAACAATGTCAGTGGAAGTGTCACTAAACCTTTGTATAGTGACTTGTAGGAAGTAGAGACAGACAATCTCTAAAGAGTGTTGGCATATTATCAATTATTATCATTTTGAGTTAGTTTAGTCTCAAGGTCAGCACAGGAGCTTGACAAGAGTCTTATTCTTGAGAATTAACTAACTTGTATGAATAATTATCCATAATACAAAATACATGTATGTAGTAAACATGCATGATAAAATGTAGACAAGAAAGTCTTTTAGTTTTAATTGACATGTAACATCAAACAATTATCTTGCAATACTACATGACAAATATTATTATTTTCCATCTCTAATAAGTGTTCCAATACTGTGGATGATCCTTAAAAAGAACTTCTGGTTAGGAGAATTGGGAGTGTTATAACAAACGAAAAATATTATCCTATTTGTTTAAATGAACTTGGTATCTGTTGAATTTCTAAGATGACTGATGTAGTGGCCATTTTGAAAATCTAACTACCACCACCTTTTCAGAATGAAATGTGATATTGATATAAGGCTTTCATATACTGAACCCTTAGTACTACATAATTGGTCCTAAAGAAAATCTATAAATGTGACCACCAGTCTTCTATCCTGAATTTTTTCTCTTTCTAAATCTTGCTGTGGCTATTTTTCTAAAGCAAACACTGATTAATTTATCAAATATTGGTTTGTTTGTTTTGTTGTTTGAATCTTGCCTTAAAAAAATGTTGTATAATTTCAAGGAACAGTTTTCAAATTGGACACTGGACATCCGGACTAGATAATTATGTAATTTATCAGTTAGAAGGAAATCATGTCCTACTGGTCAATGTCTTTAGCATACACTTTTTTCTTGCTATGACTGCTTTTAATATGCAAATACTGATTCATCTTTCAAATATTGATTTCTTTTGATATATGTAAAAATTGCCAAAATTTTATCTTTTTGAATTTAATGTACTAGAACAAAGACCTATTAAGAAGACAATTTATTCTAATGTAACATATTAATAACATGGAATTTTCTGCATTCATTCGATTCCAGAGAAAGAACTAATGTTCTACATTAAACAGTACTATGTTGTGTTTAACAGTGGTGGCCTAGTGGTTAAAGTCGCAGACTTGTAATCATAAGAGGCTTTCACCTCCTAGTTAGATTCCCGTCCGGGGCGTGTTAGTGTGAGAAAGTTGCCAGTGACTTGCCGTAGGTCTGTGGTTTATCCCGGTACTCCGGTTTCCTCCACCAGTAAAACTGGCACATCCGTAAATGACCTTAGCTGTTGATCGGACAATAAGCCCTTAATACAAACAAACAAAAAGTATAACTTTCCAAATGGTTTCCATGGCAGCCATTTGAATGTTTTTTCATTGCTTAGTCTCATCAATTGAACATTACATTGACCCTGCAACTTTATATAATATACCATTGTTATTCATAGTGACTACATAGCAGTACTTCATGAAAATTGATCACACTCAGAACAAAAAACACAGATGTTGACTGTCAACTTGACATATTTTTTTTCTGAAACTCTAGAATACAAAAGCTAAAAGAGTCATAAATTTATCTTCAATATATTTCTTGATATTAAGTTGTGCAATTGAAAAGTTTTCTCCAGCAAAGTTCCAAGATGGACTCAATGGTGACAGTTTTGATATCTTAAATAGTAAGCTTTAATACTTCTTGATATGTTTGATTGTCAACAAGATTAAGTCAATCTATGTTTGTAAATTGGTTCAAGATTGCCATAAAGACCAGGCCTGGAGGTAAAAACATTTCCTGAGCACAAACTCTTACTCAAACTCAAGATTCCACACATGTATTTTTATTACTAAAACATGTGTATAATTATCAGAAAAATGTTAAAAACTACACTTAGTTTTTAATAAATATGTGTGAATAACAATGTTTTATTTCAAACTACATGAACAAGATATTTTGAAATCCTGAATTTGAGTCTAAACCTGAAGTTGTACCCAAGAAATGTTTATAGCCTCTAGGCCTGATCTTAGTTTTGTAGTACTTAATGATGTTTATATACAGTTTTGTAGTATTTAATGTTTATATACAGTTTTGAAGTACTTAATGTTAATATAAAGTTTTGTAGTACTTAATGCTAATATGCAGTTTTGTAGTACTTAATGTTTATATACAGTTTTGTAGTATTTAATGTTTCTATGCAGTTTTGTAGTACTTAATGTTTATATACAGTTTTGAAGTACTTAATGTTTATATTCAGTTTTGTAGTACTTAATGTTTATATACAGTTTTGTAGTACTTAATGTTTATATGCAGTTTTGTAGTACTGAATATAAATATTAAGTTATGTAGTACTTAATGTTAAAGCTGTAATATTCTCCAAAACGATACATTTCAATTGACCAAATTCAGCTACAAACGTCAAGTAAATGCCTTGATTAGAATATAAATAACAGCTGCATGGATATAAAATGTGAT
>JAUMGZ010023649.1:0-19898 GCA_032359645.1 Pododesmus macrochisma | reverse complement strand
CCGGCTTCCTCTAAAATACAACTGCTGACACAATACGATAATTTGGTAGGTAAAAATTAATACAATAGCAATTTATTGTTTGCTTTACCGAGAGCTCTTTCTTTTCCTTTTTCTTTACCGTAAATTTTTTTGAAAAAAATCTGGACCCTGCTTTATCAATCGTTATTGGTAATTTTGGTATGATTTATCTTTACATTGTCAATTTGAATTAAACTTGCTTTCATATAAGATTTTAAACGTGTAGAAAAAGAGGGTCGAGCATGCCCTAAACTCCTGATAAAAATAGTTGTATAAGCTCAGTCCAAGTTACATGTACGATATACGTTTTATGTAGAGTTATCAGCGACCTCGATAATGATGACGTATTACACACTTAGAAACAAGATTGACGGACAGCATTATCGACGGCGAAGGGGGTCCAAGGAAATTGAATTTTGAACTCTTTTATAATGAATTACATTTTTGTCATTGTAATCAAATTAAAGTAAAGATATTGATCTATCTAAACATCGGGGAAAAAATATTTCGAGGATTTTCCCCTATTTAGGTGTATACGTATCCTTAAACAACATCTCTGAAACTATTGGCCATTTCAACAAAGTTTTTCAGGAAGCATCTTTAGGGAATTCAAGATTGTACAAATGAAGTCCCTGAAGACAGGTGGGCAGGGCTTAAAGGGGTAACTTGACAGTATGCTTTCAAAGGACATCTCTTCTGAGACTATTTGGCAGATTTCGACCAAATTTGTCAGGAAGTATCCTTATGGTAAGGGGATTCAAGAATGTACAAATGAAATCCCTGAACCCCCCAGGGGACAGTTGGGAGGAGCCAAAAGGGGTAAATTTGACAGTATGTCTTTAAAGGACATCTCCACTGAGACTGTTGGGCAGATTTCAACTAAATTTGGCAAAAGCATCCTTAGGGGAAGGGAATTCAAGATTGTAAATACCTGACCCCTTTTGTGTGTTCAGTATTGAAGAGTAATAAATAGATCATACAGCTGTTCTTTGAGAGTGTAATATTCGAGTACAGTATACCTCAAAACTTTTGCCCCAGTTTAATTTTCGCCTTATTTTGTCCTGAAATGAGAGGGTGAACTTTAAATGAAAATGAAAATTTCCAACAACATTGTCTTAAATTCACAAATACATTAAAGGCGAATTTAGCATGGAGCAAATATAGTTTCTGTTGCCAAAAGGCAAAAATAAGCATGAGCAGAAAATTCCAGGCATACGTATAGTATGCTATATGTATAATTGACACAGTCCAGCTCTTCCCTGTTACAGTTGATATGACCCAAACATGTGTTGAAGGGATGTTAAACCACTACAAATCAAACAAACTGCATTTCATTTTCATGCATACTATATCAAACGAAATTGTTTGGGTTAAGGTGTATTGCTATAATTGAGCCCTTATAAATTGCATAAATGGCAAAGCAACTTTGCTTCATTAGTGAATGTTGAAATCAAAGCTGGGTATGGTGTGTAGAGCTTGGTATAGTATCATAAAGCATACTAGAACTGATGTTGTTACCTCTGTTGTTTCACTGGTCTCAACTTTGGCCATGTTTGTGTACTTCATCTTAACTTTACCGTAAAACAATAGCTGCCATTGTACAAAAGCCAAAGTTTGATGGACAGCAACCAAATTGTCAGAGGTTGCCGATTGCAAGATACCATTGACAGGAGAAGATAGGTTTCATAGCGTTTTTGTATCTTTTTTCTAGAAAGTCTTAGAGGGAAATGAAGAGGACTCTCCTCCTGCAGCCCGTGTTCGACCAACAAATGGCAAAGTTATCTGGTTCCTTGACAAGGCAGCTGCCAGCAAATTGAAGAATAGTCAACTTTGATTTCATCAGACATCTAGCTGGAATATATATGATTTATTTATAACTTTAATTATGGACATTATGCCCAAAAATGTCAGAGGGATAAGGTTAAAGTAAGAAGACACTTAAAATGTACTGATAGAACAAAAATCTGTTTTAAATGTCGCACTGTTAAATGCACTTATTTTTTACTGCTATGAAATAGCAGGATGTATGCATAATTCTTTTTACAAGATTTCTATATTTATTGATTTAGGTTCTTTGTTCTGTTGATCCAGTTTCTTCTTGTTTTATTTCTGCAGTGTTTTGCTTTTTATTTCTCATACAAATCCCACCTGTCGTCCGTCAAAAACTTTTCACATTTTCGACTTTTTCTCTGAGACCACTGGACCAATTTTATCGAAAGTATCCTTAGGGGTATCAATTCCGCTTTGCAAGTTTCCTCCCTTTCTCAATAAAAGTTGTCTGTCTCCCTTCTCATTGAAAGTTTCCTGTTTATTTAATAATTGTATTTTTGTTCACTTTCCTGTGAACGTCCTACATTTTCCTTTTATTTGCCAATGTGCATGGACTTGTTTCTTTTAAATATCGTCTTGATTTTTGTAAATACTACTTTTGATGTTTTATGCATTTATATATATAAGCAGCAGGCAGAAGTATTGAGTATGGTTACATTTAGGCAGTACTTTAATAACATGTTGTTATGTCCTTTCATATTGAGCTATAACACCACGAGGGAAAGCTTGAGATATCAAATATCACTATACATACACCAGTGTTCTCTCCGGACTTTGTCCTGTACTTTTATATATTTTGCTGATATCTTCAAGTTTCATTACACGAGAGTCATGTTGGTATAAATCTGGAACAATTGTCCAATTATTCTGTTTTGAGCTGTTATTTTCAGTGTTTGAATTAAATGCTTTTTATATTGACCTAGTGCTTTAGTTATAAGATGTTAGTGCATGCTTTTCAGTTGAATCTTAATTGTGTGTTGTATGTTTACCTGATGGCTGTGTAATAAACATAACAGAGAAATACATTTTCAAACAGAAAAAGATGGAACAGGTGGTTTCCTCTTGTTTGCTTTAGGTAATTTTTAAATCAAAATCTTTAATAATTTCCAGGAATATTACTGTATTAAAGTGTGATCAAACTTTCCAGCTAAAAATTAGGCTTATATACATGTATATTATTTAATACATCATAGAGGCAATGCATTAAATAATAGTTGCAGCTTGCATGCAATACCAATTAATTTTGTGATCAAGTTAATGCACACAGTTTAGAATTATGATGTGATTGTATTGTTATGTGATGTTTGTTGGCAGTTTTATTTATTGCCAATCTCTTTCATTCCATACTTGCCAAACTTTTTGAAATTTGGGAAAAAACTGCGTAGCAAAATCTTAAAATGTCTTTATACGCTTATATACAATGCCCTATATGACAAAATGGTAGTGTAAACTGCCTCATTTAAGTAGTTCTGTGCAATATGCTAAGTTGAAGCAAGTTGATAAGCAAGGTTTAGGAATTATACTGAGGTCAAAAGTGAAAATTGTGTGGGAAAAATAGGGAGAGCTGGCAACTATGTCATTCAGATGTCATTCACCCTAAAGTTAAGGAAGATAAACTTTATACTCGTAGTTTATAATCACTAGTAATATTTTTCTTACACCTTTGATAGTGTTTTCCTGTGTTTTAACCCGTCCGAGATTTCTCTTTCTCATCTGTCGTACAGGCTGATCTAAAACAAACACCGGTGCTGAACCAGATTGTCTTACACCCCTCGTGTAAGATCGATTGCATACAACGATTCCCGCAATATTGAAGAAAAAAAAACTCGCTAAATTGAGTTCAGACTTATAATTGGAAGGGGCATAACTCGTGTTTGTTTACGAAACATGCTTTTGCTTTTTATCACATCTTTTTTGCAAAGATTGCAACGTAAACAGGTGAGAAAGATAATCAAACACCGGTGCCTGATTGAGATCGAAATATTCGAACCCGAGTGTTGAATTTAATGTAAGACTGGCCCTCGGTAAACCTCGGGCCCAGACAATAAAAATTCAACACTCGGGTTCGAATATTTCGATCTCAACAGACACTGGTGTTAAATTGATTGTCTTTATCTCGCGCAACCAGGGGTGAACTATTCTATTTGTCTTGTTAACTTGGGTTTTTCTCTCTCGATTTTTACTCTCCTGTGCATATTGCGTTATAAATACTTAAGATTTCATTTTTTATGGTTTATTATTTCTTTAAGAATTTAACTATCATACTATGACACTATGCAATAAACCATATTCTGAAAGATAAAAGTTTATTTCTGAATTTATTTTAGTAGAACTTTAGGAGGGATTATTTTCAATGTGTGGCATTCTTTGTGGTCGATGGCATTTAACTGTAAAGATAAATTGATAAAAATTGCAAACTAATACGGACCATCAATAACTATGATATTTTGAAGAGGAAAAATAAACCAGTTATGTGTTAGAAAGAACCTCTTCCAATATTATAAGCCTAGCAACGAATTTGCTACGAATTTACAGTCATCAACGGACACCAAAGCGAATATAAGTTAGAAATAGACAAGGCTTAGATAAAACGAAACCAGGAGACAAAAAGGGAGTGGGGGAGGGGGAAAGGCTCAGAAAAATCCTTATATTAATCATTGAAGGAAAAGCACGCAGAAACAATTTTAATACTATTGAAATGCTTAAAATATACTTAACAATTTTTTTTTTAAATTAAAGCAAAATATATTTCTATACTAAAGACTTTGTGTCCAATGAGGTAAGTGGGAAGGTTGAGGTCTTATTTTACCGATGTTACCACACCGCCTGGTTTTCTGTTCAGTGACCGTCCTAAATCAGTCCGCATGGATAGCTAGTCTTAGGGATTGTTGTGACGTCAATATTTGTTTCCTTTTCACTCTGGGGCTGTATTGTTTAATAATGACAGCAGCTTCGAGCAAGATCTGGGGTTTGGGACGGAGTAACTCACAGAGTTTTGGCTCCTTCCTCTTATAAATATCATATTTATCGGAGGCATGATTCAGATTGCAATTTTGTATTAATACGGTCATTGTTGGTTTGTTAATGTCATTCGTTCTAACGATTCCATTCTTCTTGTTTTTTTAGACTTTCTTTACAATTTCCTCGAATTTTTTCACAACAGACCCGATAATTGCATGTCATTAGAAATATTTTTGTTATCTACCTACTTACACATGCTGGCTTCAGTTGTGTAGTTATAGCACGCAGGATTTGTAATCTCTCATATGCAATATATTTTGCCAGCTAGAGCAGAGAATTACGATAGTACGGTCATTGAAGTGTATTTGTTAAACTTTTAAATGTATGTCTATACATAGGACTTCTTGTCTCATACGGGAGGTGGGAAGGTTGAGGCATCATTAACTGGATTAACCACACCGCCTGGTATTGTGCTGATTGACCGTCCGAATTCAGTACGCACGGATAACTAGTCTTGTGGATTGTTGTGATGTCAGTTTATTTCGTTTTATTCTGGTGCTGAAATATTGGTTTGGTATTGTCTCTCGAACTGTTGATTCCTCTCGTTCTGTTGTGCAATCTATTGTAGCTTCAGATACCAACTCTTATTAGGCCAGCAGTTTTAATACTCTGAGGTTGTATTTTTTAATTTTAAGAAGCACACATCTTTATTGACATTTAGCTTAAGGAACACAATATGTTAATGAATCAATTTGGATAGAAATTTAAAATGGAACACTGTTAGATATAATCAAGATACACTTTTTGAAAGATAACATTAAAAGAGTGATTAAAATTGACGTCTTAAGTATTAGTAAAGTTCGGTAATATTTACACATTGAAATACTTATATTAACAACATATAAACGATTACATATGAATATTGACGCTTTGACATCAATTTTGCTAGACCACAATATGTACAAATTCTGTGGCAGTCGCAGACCTTATTTTAATGATAACCAATTGCTGGTATGCTAATTATAATATGTTATTGCTGATTTGACGTAGTGCTAGGCTATACGTAAGTGTTCCCCATTTCTTTGCCAAGAGAATTCCAATAATTACGTATTAGAAGCTGATATCAATATTTCTAATTTTTTGAACAGCAAGATTGATAAATTCTGCGGCAGTTGCATGTCTTAGTTTACAGATCCCCAATCAAGCTAATTACACAATGTTGATCGCTGATTTGACGCAGTGGTAGATTTACTCTTAAACGTTCCTCTTTTCAAATTCTTCTGCAAGTCTACTTTGCCTGTAAATAACAATACCGTCCAGCTTAAGTAAATTAATCTGTAAACAAACCATTACGTATTATTGGTCGATATCTAATTAAGTGGCGCCGTTTTCCTTTTTGTTTTGACAGCGCCAAGACGTGCATTTATATAACTTTTATCTGCATGTCCATACTTAAGACTCCTAGTCTTATGCTGGAAGTGGGAAGGTCGAGGCCGCATTATCCGGTTTAACCATATAGCATGGTGTCGTGTTAGGTGACCGTCCTAAATCGGTTCGCATGGATAACTAGTCTTAAGGAATGTTGTGACGTCAATTTATTTCATTTTATTATTATGCTGCTGAATTGTTTGATGCGGCTATTGTTGGCTTGTCAATGTATCTCGTTCTGTTGATTCAACTCTTCGTGGTTTTTTAAATTCCATTTAAGCATACCATAAATTGAATAAAAAGTAAAGTGGCGACCAATATATATATATAAGGTCAACACACTTCTAAGATTTAGCAGAAAATTTATGAACTGTCGAATGTTACAAAATTGGTAATAATGAATACATATCTTTGTACTAAATATATTATTAAGTGATGATTAATAATAATTTAGGAAGATTTAGATTATACAATGCCGACACATGGAGTAGTTATATTGTCATATAGATATCGGGTAATAAATACAAAAAGCTACATAATAGTCAAAAGACAGAAGTCAGTGGACATTTGAAATTATAAGGACAACAAGGGACGCACACAGAAAAAGAACAAAAATACAATTATTAACCGATAAGGAAATATCGCGAACTTCTAACAGATATATAATTATGATAGTACCTCTCACCCGTCTCCGCTTACTTCCGTCATGCGCATAAGACAATTTAATGTTTCGAGCCTCCATTTTATCCACAATGTCACGAATGTCTTCCACTAAGTCGTAAAACACATCCAATGGCGTGTCTGTGTGTTGCTCTTAAAATATAAACATTAAAATGTCTGAAAGAATATTTAACGATACACCTCTGCTGACAATTATGTATTTAACAAGAAGAAATAGTATCACCACAAGAATAAATTTACAAAGTGAGATGGACATTTAAAGATGACGTCAAACACACCAAATAGGTGGGAAAACCTCTTTCCGTGACCCAAAGCCATATGCTCCAAATCAACCGTCATCAACAGACTCGAGGGGAAAATGAATTTAGAATAGACTAGACCTCGCTAAATCAAAGTCAGACTTAAATTAATTGCATTTATAATGTCATGAGTCTAAAAATTTATCAAAACTATTAATTTAATACAAACTTGCAAATAAAAGATGGATTCTGACCCGAAGCCAATCTCCATATCAAAGGAAATGAATAAAGAATAGACAAGACCTCGATAATTCAAAGCTCTGAAGCCAATACGGACAAATTAGTAGTATATACAATATTCCAGGACGATCAAAGACGTAAGTCCATGGACTTCGGCAAATAAAAAGAAAATGAGACACACATACAGAAAAAAGAACCACAAAAGGAAATGGAAGTATTATGAACTTCTAATTAAACCTCGAAGTGAAAAGACAGGAATCATTCGGACCTCCTCATCCGTTGCTTCTAATCGTAGCTCTATAGCCGCCCGAGGTGTGACGAATGGATAGGAATAGAAGCAGGAGAAACGAGATAATAAAGTAGCCACTCATCTCAACTTCGGCCGTTTCCGTGTACTTTAACTACTCTCGTCCGTAAAACGATGGCTGCCATCGGAACTGCTTTCAGAAATCTCAAATACAGAAAGTAATAAATATCCTTGACGACGCACATTGAAGACGCGCCATTCGTCAAAATGTATACACACTTTACAGATATTTAATTGCATTCTTTGAAGGTTACAATTTTATTAAATGGAACCATTTCCGTATTAAAGGTACACTACATTGAGTGAAGCGTCTACTTTCGGCAAAGAAATGTGCGGTGTAGACACATATCACCACAGGTAGACGACGCGTTTAAAAAAGAGATGTTTCGGTCTATAAACCAAGAAAAGGCATTCTAAAGGGTTTACAAGATATTTGAAATAAGGGGAGTCGGTTGCAGTATGTTGTTTAAAAACATTGAAAACGAAAAAAAAAAAGCTGTCGCCGATTTGTTACAAGTGTTTCTCACGGAACGTTTATTGTCTAATCTGTGTTTCCGTGTTGCAGTACGGTGTCCGACCTAAGAAAAATGAAAATGCCGATTAACAGACTGCGTAGAGTTACTTAGCGATATCAGAATAACCCAAATGAGATAACATCTGAAAGATAATTAATTTTTGTTCCGAAGGACACCGCATTGAAAAAAATCGGGCGTCATTTTGCTTTTTCTCAGAATAAAAGGTAAAATTCTATCAATTTTAATAGCTGTGAAGTTCGAAGCCTTTCTCGTTATATTGGGTAATTTCTGATTTTGTTACGCGTCGTCTACCTGTGATATCAACAACAGTAGTGCAGCCGAGGTTTGAAGTAGAGTAACGGATTTATCGAGGTTTTGTCGAATGCAAAACAGCAAGAATAGTACGAGCCAGAGTTTACAATCAGAAGAAAGACAATCAACAGAAGAAAGATTATTGACAAACAAACAATTGCTCAACTAAAACGATCAAGCAAACTGCTACGGACATTTAAAAATGCCATCAAAGCAACTGGATAAGAGGACCTCCGATCTTGATCCAAAGTCAAGCTCCAAATAAACCGTCATCATTGGAATCAAAGGGGAAAATGAATTCAGAATGGACAAGACACCGATAAATCAAAGCTTACGAAGCCAGGAAGTGTTAAAATCCCGTTGATATTGAAGGAACAACGAGCAATGCTTACTTCTGACAGGAAGTGTTAAATCTGTTAACTAAATGTCTCCGAATCACTCATTTGCAGAGTAACATCCATTGAGTTAAAAGTATAAAATCAATACATTTTAAAAGGAGGAACACAAAATTTGACAAACAGTATGAGTGGAATCAACAGAACGAGAGACATTGACAAACAAGCAATAACTGCATCAAACAATTAAGCACCAGATTGTAAGGAATTAAATTGCCACCACAACCATCCCCAATACAAGTAATCCCTAAGGACATACCTAGGCCAAAACCCCGTACGGATTTATATTAAAACATGAATTTCAAATTATACACGGCCCTTTTACACGTTGGGTATTGAAATAGTAGCAACTCGACAGAAATAACAGTTTAACATTTAGCACTAGGTAAGATATCTTCGCTAGCCAACGTATACGAATCACTTCCTTTCAGTTCGCTTATCCTATCTAGTGAAACGTAGTGTAGCGAAACTTGGCTTGCGAAGATGTAGGTAAGATTGAGACTTCATTATCGAATGTTTAATTCAAGAAGAGTAGTTCGTGTAAGAAGTGTAATCAAAAACCCGTAGTAAAAGTGTTACAATGCAGCAGGTAGTAAAAGTGTTGCAATGCAGCAGTGTGTAAAAAAGAAATCCCAGGACGATATTCAAAAGCCGTAAGTGCATGGACATTGGCAACAAAAGAAAACCCGGGAAGCACATAGAAACAAAATATCTTATAGTATATGATTATAACATCTTTAGATACCTGTGTGTTCGTGTTTCCTTTTTCCGACATCGAAGACATTTTTAAAAACGGATATGAGATATTCAGTCACTCCTCCAGGATCATCTTTCTTATTCTTCGACCGCTCATAGGAAATGCTTTCCCCCAAGACTGCCATGAAAATGGTCATCATGACATAGAACAAGAAGAAGATATAGGTACAGAAGAAAATCTGGGCAAGTATGTAGTTGTTCTCGACAATTTTGTTGAAGGAAAGCTTTCCAATTAAACCTATGAACAGCGTTTCAAGTGATGCGGGGATATTATTGTACTCCTTCAGAGAACTTCCAAACAGGAGAAAACCAAACACTGCATACGCGGTCACACCAAAGAATAAAAGAACTCCGTACCAAAACAAGTCATGGGCCCGGTTTTTTAATATAGCTAAAAGTTCTCCGAACTTTTTACTGTATCCGAAATCAAACATTAGTCGAATTGTTGTGAAAAATAGCAAAGCACCAATAATCGTTCTAAATTGTAAATCCCATGTTGCAATGTGTTGAAATTCAACAAATTTCTTTGGGTCAGCCTTGAATTTCTCCATGGTGTAAGTTGCTAGTATTAAACGGCCAATGTACATCGCAAATGCAAGTAAACCTTGGAATACAGACACCAAATCCAACACTCGTGTTATATTTTGACAGAACATACGTCGTGTCTTACATAGGTAATACACAACCCTTAAAGTCTTAACCAGTAAGATGATCAGGAACAACCCCTCACAGAGCATTACATAGACACCGGTACTGCCATGATGCTGGTATATCCTGAGAGGATATATATTTGACATTGTTATCACACCACCTGTCTCAAGGAACTCAGCAGCCAACGTCACGTAACAAAACATGTTTAGGTTTGCAGAGTACAAGGAAAATTCTAGAAACACTGCCCGCGTTTGCCTGTCAAACCAGAAAAATGAATTCAGTTCATTCAGAGTTCTGTTTGAAAAGTCCAAGTTAACATCCAGTTCAGCAATATAGCCGCCGCCATTATATGTTGCATGGTGTCCTGCTATAGGCACTCCCCACACATCGAATGCACTGGTATACTTCCAGCCTCGGGTAGAGAAAGAATATGTTTCGTTTTGTATGTCACAAGGTTTGTTATTCCAATTAATACAATACTCACCCATGTCTTCTTTTAAAAAAGAGTATGCGGGGAATATTGAAACATTGTTCAATATTGGCAGATGTACGTTTTCTGAAAGAAAAACATTTACAGTAAGTCACATGCCACGTGCCACATACTTTAGCATTTGTAGATGAATTCAAGTTATTTTACTTCAAAACTAAATATACAGAAACACTGCTCCATATATAATGATAGGCAAATGTCAGTTAATTCCTTTTAAATACGATCAAAAAACAAATGAAAAAGTATATAGTTACACGTTACTTGATGCATTATATAGCATGATAATCATCGCAAGTTGTAGTTGTTAAAGCTTTTCCAGATTATTTTCAAATAATTGACGTTTTAAGCGTTATTCATTGTCATCGAGCTCGCTGATACAGGAAGATATATAACTTATTAAGTATCATGAACATTCTACTCCGACAACATATATAAAGTTAACCGGCACGATGATTAAGAAGTATGGCGTTCGCTTCGTGATTTGGTAGGTGGGGGTTCGAATCCCGACCGCGTCAAACATATGACGTTAAGATTAGATTATCTGCGCGCTCTCTGCTAAATGCTCAGCATCTCTGGGTAGGAGAAGATTTTGTTTGCTTGCTGTCAGGATAATGTGACAGAGTGAAGTGTCATGCTAATGTGTCTACGGCGTGATATTTCAGTTAGACAGAACTATAAAGTCGCCATCAGTGCGCATTGTCACAGGTAGAAACCGTCTCTATGTGACCTAGACATGTGTTTAAAGGACGTTTAACCCTAATTAAATAACAATTAAATCAAATTTAGTCTTAAAAGTTTAATAAGCATGTTTTATTTTACACTTATAACAAGGAAATCTTTATGAATGTACATCTTTCTTTTTACTATCAAATAGGAAATAATTAGTCATAACTGAAAACTGTATTCAGATAGGATAATAAATAACAAACACGTGTATTTCTTCCCAATTTGTGGAACTAAAGGTTTTATATTATTTGATATTGACAAATGTATTTCACATTTACTTACTTTTTCCAATTTTTATCGCCTTTCAACTACATGTACATGTCCTGTGCTTATTGTGTGGATTTATTGTGTTTGCTAATTTATTATGAAGTAAACATCTCGGCAAGCAACGCATGACCACATGAACGCTCATTACCTTTTTGGACACGCACTTGTCGGAACCTTGGAGGTCCCACTCTAAAATTGGACAAATCATGATAATATTGTCTCCATCGCCAGTGTAGTCGATTGCCTGTATAATCCGTTTCCGGAAATAGAGCTGGAAATGCTGTTTGTTTTACCCAATTAACGTAATCTCTTATTGTCCGTATCTGAAACAAACAAAATATTCGAACATTAGATTTACATTTTAATGAAAACATGTGATAAACTAGTCAGTTCGAATATTATAAACATATTATCATTAATTGAAAAACAGGAGGAATTCACACTGACATAATAGGTAAAAGACCGTCGATAGGGACTACACTACAAAATGGCAAAAAAGGCAGAGCGCTTGCCATTATAGTCTGCACATCATGTGCGTTGGGTTTATAGCATCATTTGATCGTTACATTGGTATGTTTTTAATGATTTTAATTTGTTACGGAGTTAACATCACCGTGTGAGTTTTACGTGGTAAGTTTTTACTTGTCACGGGCCCTATGGCCTCTGGCTTTTGAAAAATAAATTGTACAACGAAAATATTAGATAAGCGTAGCTTCTGGAAACACACACCCACACACACGCGCGCGAGCGCGCACTCACGCATGCATGCAAACACGCAAGGGGTCACATATGCACATGCAAACACGCACGCACGATGGCATGCAAGCACGCACACACGCATGCACACACACGCACGCACGCACGCACACCCGCATGCACACACACGCACGCACGCACGCACGCACGCACACACACATACGCACACAGGGGCTACACATTCGTTCCCACACGCGCATGTACGCACTCAGAGCATTTAAAATGAATAATGTACCTCATGAAAGTTTGGTTTATCATAAGATGACGTATTTATGATTGTATTAGTAATCGATGCTTGTAGGTTGTGAGACCGAACATCCCTATTACTATAACATATACTGCATAATAACCAGAGTTCAACTATGGTCAATGCAGAACATAGGAGTCCATTCCTGATGTTTAGTTCACGTCGGTTCATTTCCCTTATCTTCTTTAGCTCAGGTCTTTTTATGTTCTTATTTGGCATCTTCAAGTCTATAAAAGACACAATCAGATGAACACATATTCTATATACAGTAGAGTATCTTTATAACGACACTCGTCACTACAACAAATACGTTACAACGACGAAAGGTTTGGAGCTAAGATATCGACTATACATTTGAATACATAACAACAGCTAATTCTTTATAATGACAACCGAGAAACACATTTTTCTGACATCGAAGCTTAGAAGGTATCTATATTATTGTTGAAATATAACTTATTTATTTAAGATAGCCATTTGTACAAATTAATGCTTTGTCTATTTTAATCAACGATAGATATGAATTATAGTTACATACCTGTAGGGATAGTGACCAATTGTTTGTACTTCCTCAATATGAAATTTCTTGTTATTGTGGTTGTTGGCTTAAATTTGTCAGTGCGTGATAGGCAAAACACCAACAGGAAGGACATCAACACAATCTTGAAATAAAATTTAAGAGCATGATCAGACAGCAAATAAAGATATATATTGAGCAGAAACCAATATCATTTGTCTAAGGTATAAGCTAATGAAACTTCTTTCATATATAGTATAAAATGAAGTTAAAGTTGTTAAATGGGCGGTCGAAGGAACGGACAGGCGGACATACAGACAGACAAAAATTATCCTTCGTTTTTTCAAAGTGCAAATAGTGTAACTCATAGAGACAGGATACTGTGTAAATTCAGTGTAAAATTAAAGCGACTGTTCAAAGCGTCCAATAAACATTAGTAAAATAAATTCTCCTCGCATACATGTCATTGGAAATATTGAGAAATATTGTCAAATGCTTGTATGTCGTATGAGGGACATTTACCATGTGTCGTATAGTAGTCAAGCGTCCTACTTAAAAATGTGAGAATATGATAAAATAACCACTTTAAAATCGTTTTTGGTTCTATGTAACAGTTAAAACGAAAAAACCACGTTAATATTCAAACTCCATAAGTCCATACAAATGGTAAAAGAAAAGGTAAATGTTGGGCACACACAGAAAAAAGAACAAAAATACAAATATTAAAACAAAAGCGGAAACATCAAAAACTGCTAAATAACTTTTATTTAATATAATTCATGCAATTCATTACATACTGGTAGCTAGCCAGGGAAAAATCATACGAGGCTATGCGAGCTGTTCTTGTTACATTTAATGTGATGGCGTTTTCCTTGGTCACCAGTCTATCGGATACAGATGTCATTCGGCTTATCGTTATGAAGACATTTTCTAATGAACAATCTACATATTTTGCAATTAATTACTATATTGAATCTTTAAAATCTGCTATAGATTTAATGGTAAGCTTTGCCTGAATTGTATTACCTTACTTATATTTTGGAATTTGTTTTTGAATCCAATATATAATTCATGACAATTAAACGTCAAAAACGTCAATAATAGATGTATTTGCAGGTTTATATTGGTATTTCTTCTGTTTCATAGTAGTGTTAGTCTTGACATATTCTGTCTTTTGATTATATTTAAAAGGCTTTTTTAACGTATTCCTTTAGACACTAGTTGCGGACAACCCAGTCCTCGTCAACATAGGTGACGTATTAATTTATATTACTACATACCTGCAACGGGTCCAGCAAAACTGAACACTCAACAAATGAGAAAAGAAATTGAGATAACCACATTTCTGTTTTCACTTGTCCCCATTCCATGCTAAACAGAAGTAAGTAAAACCCCGATGTCGCAATTCCTCCAATCGCCAGAAACCATGCAATATATGCACACCAGAATGGTAAGAATGTCTGGTGTGTTGGTATTGATCCTTTGGAAACCGTTATCCTCTCCAACTCTTTGCTTTCTTTCGCGGTTATTCCAGAAAATGTTTTGAAGTTTGGCATTTTGTACTTGCGAGATTTATCATACAATTCCGAATTGAAGTTGTTTGGCGTTGAGTAACGGAACAATGTTATAACTAAAAATACGCTAAAGGTTGAAATCAGTGATGATATGATCGACACATAAACACTCTGTAAAGTAAATATAATAGGTCCGACTCGCACCAAATTAGGATTCTCAAAGTCATCCGCAGGTTTGAAATACACTGCGTTTGCGATCATGGCCATAAGAAGAAATAAGCAAAAACAGATACTCCGTTGTGCACGCGTAAAGTTGCTGACGGTTGGGCGAAAGAAAATGGAAAGCCATATGTGATTGTCGGCTAAACTCTTTTTGAGGTACATCCAAAACATGTTTGAGAATGATGTAGCATCTTCTTTCGCACTAACAGGCAGCACGGTGCATAAGTTGTGTTCATCATTCGACAATGATAACCACTTGTTGCACATGAACACGAATCTGCAATGACAAGTATTAGAGTGAACAATCGCCAAAAAAACGCAAAATGAAACAGGCCATAAAGAAATATAATATCTATAAAGGGAAAAATCAATACTCTTTATGGAGAAACCACCTTGCCAAATACAGGTCAAGTTACGAATCAATCATCAACAATGGACGCTAAAGAGAAAATGAAGTCCTGATTTCAGAATAGACAAGACCTCGATAAATCAAAGTACGAAACCATAGGTTTGAGTATTGGGAGGGGGTGGGGGGGTTGTAAAGATAAGACAGAAAAATGTCTCCTAAAAATGTATATTTGTATGAAAATGATTATATGTAATAAATGTATATTTTGTTCATTTTTCTGTGTGCGTCCAACGTTTTCTTATTGTTTACCAATGTCCATGGACTTACGGCCTAGAATATCGTCTTGGTTTTTCGCTTTACTTACTTACTCTCATTCTTTATAATCACATAGTTTTAGAATATCACTTGTATAAATAAATGCACATGGAAATATTGAAAAAGGGGTGGGGCACTACGTTATAGCGAGGAAGAGAGGGCAGAGTTTCCAAATCGAAATAAGTACATGTACTCTATGAAAACAAGATTAAAACGTATCCATAATCTTCAATGTCTTTTGAACTTCCTTACACAATCTTAAGAAGATTACCTTTGCTTTTTCTGAAGATCCTCAATATCAATTCTGTGCAGATACCACGATGCACATTGTCCCTTACCAGAGTTATCGTGCCAAATGTATAAAAAATCTAATTCGCCTAAAGGGGAACATGTGCTCATAAGATATTTATTAACTGACGATGACTTTATTTTCTGAAATTAGAAGACAAAGGATCAACAGAGTAAAAGGATGTTGACAAATAACAAAATATTCACCATCAGAATGAGCTTGCTAACTCACACGGGCATTTTAAAATAATACCAAGACAACCAATTGAGTGATAGAAAAACTAGAAATAAGTGTACAGACAGCTATCGCGGTTTTTAGTTTATTAAATTACTGACATATATGATACAATTAAGAGCAATATAAATGATGACCACTTTATAAGTGTACTGCCCATCAACGAAAAATCATTTAAGATCGATTCTACATTGTATCAACATTCTATACATGTTTTTTGTCAACATTTTGGCAATAATAAGTTTTATATTCACCTATTTAATCAATGTCTAATTTTGATTGTAAAAAACGTTAAGTGAAATCATCAGAACGAAAGACATTGACAAACAAACAACAGTCACATTAAACAATTCAGCAACATAATAAAAGGGCATTAAAATGAAGTCACAACAACACTCTTTTTTGTCACGTGGACATACTTTGGACGGTCAACCAGCGCGAAACCAGGCTGTGTAGGTAAACTGGTTAAGAACACAACATATATTATCTATGAACGTGTTGCTACATGCATATCTGCATATCTTTTATTCATTAAAATGTTTAACTTCAGACATTTACTAACAATTTCCTACTCTAGATTTGTTTAATGTAATATATAAGGCTAAACTCACCTTGATTTAATTGCTTAATCTAAATATTTACCGTGTGATCATGCTTCCTCTCGTACTATTCCTACCGTTTTACCTTGTTGCTGCCTCTCCCCCCGTCCTTTCACTTTCTTCTGAGATATTTCGTCACGATATCAGCGACATATTCTGATAGTAAGGTACGTCTTTCATCAATTGTTTAAACATTGACTAACCGGCTATGAGTGATAATTATACCTTCAGTGTACTAGTGTTATTATTGGAATATATCAATTAATATGTATTTTAACTCGAATGTGGACATTTACCTTAATGTCTTAATATAATAAAATTGGTCATACCATAACCACCATAAATATAACATAACAATTCACATCACAATGTTAAGCATTAATTCAATTCGTTACATGTAAATAGTTGTGTTGCGAACGGAAATAAAAACTAAATAAGTAAACTATATGTGATAAACCGAAATACAAAACCATAACGCATTTTAACTTTTAATTTCTGTTTGGTTAGGAAAAATATGATATAGAACAAGAAGAAATAGGTATAAATTATGCAAGTTTAAAAGTGACTTTGAGTCTTTACCGATATATTTGAACAGTTTAGTGCAATACGCAAGACCAAGGGCAGATGCAAAAATTTTTAACACAAATTAAGGAAGAAAAAGCACTGTTCCAGAAAAGAATGTTATACTCACACAATATATTCCTATTTTCTTATCTACATTATTAACTTCAACATGTATCCTTAATACAACTCACCTGTAAACAATGGCATCTTCACACCACATTGTACATAGCAAATCATTGAATTTTGTTTCTTTTTATAAAAGAATTATTTTGCTTTATTCTAAATAATTTATGTTATACCCGACGAACACCATCATATAATTCACGAATACATGTTTGACGTCTATCTCCGTAAACCACGAAGCCTATTCTTGACTCAGTCCCTGAATTAGGTCTCCATCCTGTATGTACCGTAACAAGGTAATAGCATGTTTCGTCGCACACATTATCAGCTAACGGTGTGACTCCCCACTGAAACAGAACAATAAAGACAAAACCATGTAAAACATCAGTATAATATATAATGAAAATTGTATTAAATTCTAGGAGTACAAATATCCTAACAATCTCTCTCTCTCTCCCTCTCCCTCTCTCTCTCTCTCTCTCTCTCTCTTTATATATATTCTAAATAACGCTGTTTAAATATCATTATCATGTCCTATACACGTATATGATATATATATATATATATATATATATATATATATACATATATATATAAGCACCGAAGCAATTATACGATAATATTAATGATACACTGAATACAAGCAGATTGAATACATATCATCATATATTCACATAGTAATCGGTATTAATACAGATGTAAAACAATAAAAAAGAATATTTGTAAAACATGCATATGCTTCCGCAAATTGAAACTCATGTGAATAGCATGATGAAAATTATAGATTATAGTTAATGTATTTTTAATATAAATTGTAGCGTGCTTATAGAACTGTTGCCAGATACGAATGTCCAGGTCAAGTAAAAAAAAAGTAGGTCGCGAATATATTGTTTTCTATTTTTTTTTATCTCAGTGTATAATAAAAGTACACTCAAACTGTAAATACACCTCGCACTCCATGACTATCTATAATCTTATTCCCTGACAGGCGTTTACAATAAGTGCAACAATTGTTTGTTTGTCTCATTTTTGGGGTTTATCGTCCTTTCACTTCATGGATAGGTCATATCTTGACCGTGTCTGCTTGTGACAGTGCGCACTGATGGCGTCTTCATAGTGCTGTTTCACTGAAACATTACGCCGCAGACACACCGACATGATACTTCACTCGGATATATTATTTTGACAACAAGAAAAATAGTCCTCCTCCTAGCAAGTAATGCTGTGCACTTAGCAGGGAGCGAAACGTTTACCTATTTTAAACGTCTTAGGTTTGACGCAGCCGGGACTCAAACTCTGCCTACCGGATCACTTGGCGAATGCTCTACTCCTAGGCACCGTGCCTAAAGCAAAAGATGCATATCTAAGTGACCTACATTCAGTACTAATGTATAGTGCTTTTCTGACTAAAACCACTTTAGAAGTGACATACCTGTAAGACATGTGGCTTCTTATACACCGAATCAAGGAAAATGTCTAACTGATAATCCATGTGAAATCATTGAAGCTGCGAATCTAGACCACAGAAGGTTTAAACCGACCAATTTTATATTTTATATTTTGTGTGTAGGAATCTCAAAGTTTGTTAGGTTATTCTCACTTGTAAACAAAGTCATTCAAGAAGTCGAACCACGAATCTAAGTGAAATCTAAGAATTAAAACAATACGATCAATAGAGGTCAAAGGCCTACTTGTGATTTTATTGCTGGAACGTTTCAAAAGAAAAACACACACAAAGTGTATGAGACTTTAACTTTCTAGTTAACGTCGTCGATTAAAAAAAATAATCAACGTGACCGACAGCTAGAAGACACACATTTAGTTCTTAAACTATATTTGTAGCGTTGACATTAAATGTTCTCAAATATAGTATGTAGCCAACTTTAAATCTTTAAGGAAACAATATACGGATAAAGATTTATCCATTGCGACAGGAGCTTTTATTTTGAGAGGTTACACTTTCGCGTTTTAAAGAGTAAAACACGTTTCAAGAAGTTTCAAATTCGCTGTATGTCATTTACACAAAATACTGATTCATTACTGACTGTTGAACGGATGTAACGCAATGAATAATTCGCTGGTGTTTTGAACTTACGCTTTATTAAAAAACAAAGGGCCTTAACGGTCACCTGAGTGCATTGGTCAATTGCATTTTGAATAAAAGTCACTGTGGTATTTAAAGGTATACTGAAGATAAGGACAGTTAAAGCAAGTCATATACACAGCAGGCATTTGCAGGCTGCCAATTGTGTAAAGACCATGCAAATCTAACTAATATCCGAAAAACTTTTTAAATCTTTTAAAAAAATTCCTCAAATAATTTCAAACAAATTTTTAGTGTATATATATATAT
>JAUMGZ010023538.1:0-19902 GCA_032359645.1 Pododesmus macrochisma | reverse complement strand
GTTTAACAAGAAGGCACTTCAATTTATTTTATTTTGAATTTAAAGCAAAGGTATTTAACAGGTGGAACTACATGACACTATAAAAAAAAAATTCAAGCAGAAATTTGGTTTAATGAATATTGAATTCTTAAACAACACTTTTGAAAATTGCAAAATTGTTTGCCTTTAACATTTTTTAAATTTTCTAAGATACAACACAACAAGCTCATTAAACTTTTACCTTTACCCCTTTGCCAGTAACATTGGTCATATTCAAGTAACTTATGTTTTTTGAAGATCTTACACTTGTCATCTTTTTAAACAACACAAAAAGAGATATGTTAAAACTCATTTTCAAAATCAACTTTGTCATAAACATGTTATAAAGCCCCTCTACAAGAAACTACATGTTGAAAGGTACAAACCTGTTTCCGACTTGGGGAGACATGTCAGTGTATGGACTTGGAATGGTCATATAAACTTGTCCCAAATCACTAGCAATCTTCCTCTTGCCCATATTGTCATACGGAGATATGCTGTGGGTGTTAAATATCCAGTTGCCCCGCCACAAGCGACTATCACCATCACCGCCCTCCTCAGAACCAGCTTCATCCTCGATATTCTCCTCATCCTCCTCTAAAATTGGGGCCAGATTCATTGATAACAAATCTGGATCAATTTCATTGGACAACTCAAAATCACTGATGTCAAATGAAGGTAACGGTGAAGAGTGTTCGTGAATGTAGTTTATACTCGTGCACTTTGTCAGGAAGTCATCCTGCTGTTCTATTCGACTCACACGAACACTCTCTATAGGTGCCTCGTCAGCATCACAAGCTTCCTCTGACACTTCAACGTGACGAACCGAGGGTCGCACAGGACCAATATCACTTAGAAACGATTTTAATGCCTCTATTTCTTGCTGAGGATCACGTATCGGAGATTGCAGTATTTGTTCGTGCTGTGACACACCTAAGTCTGATTTGTGTTTTAATTTAGTGTCTTCTGCATCGTAACTTGCACTATCTGAGGAAGCACTTTGAGGTCGAGATGATTCGGTTTCTTTTGAGATTGCTTTTATAATGTGGTCAACAGCTTCTTCTTCTTCTTCTATTGACTTTTCAAGGTCAAGATCTCTATGATCTGTTTGTAAAATGTCCCTATCATCAAACTGATCCGAATCACTGTGCACAGAGTCTAAAGAATCTTGATGCAAAGCATCTGTGTGATCTTGATCACTATGGTGTCTTTGTAAAGAGTTTCTATAACCTTGATGACTTTTTTCTAAAGAATCCCTGTGACCTTGACCTTTATTGCTACTTTCTGAGGAGTTTCTTGAGCGATGTCCTCTTTTTGAAGGAACACTATTGGTATTTGGTAAAGAGTCTGTTTGGTTTTTATTTCCTGAATTATTCCTATGCCTTACATGCTTTGAATAATCAGTTTCATCGTTCCCACTCCGCCTGAAAGACTTAGGTTCATAACTGATATCGGAATCTTGAGAATTTTCTCTACTAAATTGTCTGTGACCTTGTTCTGTTTCGTTGTCACTAAAATGTCCACCTAAAGAATCACTTCCTGCTATCACATGTGCTTGACTACCATCACCATGGTGACGGCCTGCTTTTGAGTACTTTAAAGTGTTTCCGTGATGTTGATCAATGTCATCTAAATCTACACCTGAGTCTTTATGAGTTTGATCATGTTCAGTGTGACCTTGATATTGTAACCTTTGACCTTTGCTTTTTGTGAGTTGACCTTTCACAGGTACTAAGTCTTGTTTTATTTCCTGCTGGCTATCGCTGATCCATGATGGACTAAGGCAGTTCTCTTTTCTATAGTTTTCTAAAACCTGAAAATAAAAAAAAGAAAAAGCCTTTTAGAGTACTTCCATGGAATGCCTTTTGTAATGCATGATAAATATAAACCGTTAACTATTTCACGTTTGTAAGGGAAATAAGTTCAATATCTTTTGTTAGAGGTTGTAATAGAATCTACATTTTACACTAGTAGTAGGAGATGCAAGAGGAGATCATAAACGAGCGAACTTAACATTTCAAATGTCTTGAATGATTGACCAGTAGAAGCACTAGAAACAATTAGTTAATTCATATATGTTATTGTACGTAGTCTGGCCGTGAGAGTGACATATGCAATTTATATACGGAGGTAAAGTTATATATTGATTGTTTGTTTTATTGGGGTTTAGCGTCCCTTTAACTCATTTGATGTAATATCGAGACAGTAAAGTTATATTAAAGCAAAATTTAAATTTCAAATGTCTTGAACTGTCCAATAGAAGTTGAACTAGCATAAATTAGTCAAGTTTATGTCTTTTATTTTGCCTTCCTGTTCCAATAGATCATTGCTGTAATGGCTTTTGCTAATAACAACTGCATTTATATCTTAATCTTTGTAGTTTTTTAGTTAAACAGAACATAATATTCTATGATAACCTACCTTTGCTACGATAGCCTGAGCTAAATTATCCTCAAATGACTTTTGATTACCATCATTTTCATCACCAGACAAAGAGGATAGGTCAGAAACAGCCTCGTCTGAAGTCTGCAAATGTAAGACATTACATGTTAACAATTAGAAAGAACTTTTCCCCTGAATCTGAATTCTCCAGAAGATGCGACCGGAAATTGTTTTTCAGGATACAGCCAAGAACAACATAATTTGATAAATTATCACAACCAAATTATGGAAATAAACATAAAAGTTCGAAAAAATTAATTACCGGTAGATAATCATTATAAATTTAAATGACATAATACCAGCAACATTTAGGATGCAACTTTATTGTGAGAAATATTTGAATTTATTGTGTGTTAAGATCATCTTACTGATTGCATCTTAAAAAGTAATGAGCTTGTGTAATCAGAAAATAAACTATTGGAATCAACATTATTACGTCACTTGGACAATATTTAATTTTTATATAATCACGAGCTTTCCACAGTACAAGAAGAGGATTTTATTATTCACTTGGAAAACTCGATATATCAATTTTGCAGCTATCTTTTGCTTGTCAGGGCAAAAGGAAACAAAAGCAATATTAATCTATAGACCTAAAATTTATATAAACAAGTTTTATCAAAATTTTATTAAAACTTTATCTCAAACATTCTTTTGAAAGAGTTTGTATGTAAAGATTTATATTACCGATTTCTAAAACAAAAGAAACTTCAAAAGTGAAGTATAACACATAACAATGTTCAAATTCAAACTGACGATAGTTTTTGAATTTGTTAAGTTTAATAAAAACTCTTTTTCAAATTGTATACCATAACAGATACACCAAATCAAATGATCTTGTAAGTAAAAGGTCCACCAAAACTCAATCTCCTAGTTTAAATTTTCCCTCACTCTAAACTAAAGGTCATCTTAAGCAATTGAGTGTTATTAACGTGCATTTACTCACAATTTTACGGAAATATAGAAGTTTTATGATGTAAAGTGGTAGCAGTATTCCTAGGACAGGTAAATACATAAACATGTCAGGTTAGATCACCTGTCTAGTAACGAGACACACCTTACACAGGTATAAAGGTATATCATATCGATTCCAGGCAACTGATGATAAGGCATTCTCAGTTAAAATGTGCCAATAAGATGTAACATACTTTTAGGTATACATTGTATCAAGAATTCTAACCATAGCATCTAAGACTAAAGATGGAGTAAATCATTTTATTTCCAAGGAATATTTTCAATCTGATATCTTAAAAGGGCTGATGTGTTCACGTTGTTACTTGGTCTGTATTTATAACACTGCAAACTTTACTTACAGTTCTGTATTTCAGGAATCTAATATTGCAAACACAACGTACGATAAGCTACCTTATTTGACTACATTGTTCTGAGGAAAACAAAAGTCCTTGTGATATCCTTTCAATGTAATCACCAAACAACAAAGACACAAGAAGAAAGTGTGTCAATTTTAACACTGAGGTATATTTATTGCACTGACACGTGGGGTCAAACCTAAAGCCTAAAACTCCCTATAAGTCACTGAGCAGAAAGCCATACCACTAGACCAGAGCAGAGCAAACTGTCATACTGTTGGACTAGTGCTGTTACTATTCACAAACACTGAGTTACCTGAACTCGCAAATGACCATTTTAATGGAGAATGGGTAATCAGATTATGATAATACTGTTGATATATACATCAGGATACATAAGATGTCATGTTATTTGAACAGATAAGAGATACAGTCTAAGTGTAGTGTTGACTTACTCTTGATAATTATCATATTATATCATATTTATATACAACGCGTGGGGCATACAATCATGGACAAAAGTTTGACACTATGGACTGGTCTTATAACTCAGTAAGGATTTTCAAAAAATCTTTATAAAATCGCAAGGGAGATAACTCTTGATTATCATCATATGTCATATTTATCTACAATGCACGGGGCAAACAATTGGGATATCATTTTACACTATGGTCTTGTTTACATGTGTTAGGAATTTCAAAAAATCTATTTAAAATTGCAATGAGGATAACTTTTGATAATTATCATAATATATCATACTTATCTACAACGTATGGGGCAGACAATTTGGGGAACTCATTTTTACACTACAGACTGGTTTACTTAGTAACAATAATTTTTATTTTAAAAATTTATTAAAAAATGCAAGGAAGGTCATTCTTGATAATTATCTATAGAACGTGGGGAAAACAATTATGAGCATAAGTTTTGCACTATTGACAGGTTTACTAAGGGTTTTCAAAAAATCTATTTTAAATCTCAAGGGAGACTACTCTTACAACTTAGGGACAGATTGGCATGAATATGATTCTTTGTACACTATTTGACAGATCTATTGACTCTCCCAGACAACTTTAATCACAGATATATAGTTTTTGTATTAACCAGATCTATTGACTCTCCCAGACTACTTTTATCACAGATATATAGTTTTTGTATTTACCAGATCTATTGACTTTCTGAGACTACTTTCATCACAGATATAATTTTTGTATTTACCAGATCTATTGACTCTCCAAGACTATTTTCTACAAGTTTTGAGACAAGGTTTTTCACTTTTTCTGATGTATTTTCTGGAGACTGTGAAGGGAAACTGTCGAAACCTGAAAGTGAAAATGCATATCAAATTTTTCAATTCAAGATACTTGATCCAAATCATCAATAGTTTACTTTCATGTGATATTAGGCTGACATTAAATACAGTTTACATAGATAACACATAATTATTGCATTTATATCTAAAACCTAATGTTACTATGTTACTAATTTAGCTTAAAGCTTTATCAATACATATTAATTAGATCAGAAATTCATGAGCTCGGTGATCTAGAAAATGGACGTAAATAATTCAAGCACTGTTGTTTGTTTAAACAATATTACATAACAGTAATTAAACACAGTTACGTAATACATTCATACAATAATTACATTAGGATCTGGCAACAAGATTAGTCTTATGTTAATCTAAATGTACATTGAATGATGAAAATAAGATGTATATTGAATGGGTGAAATAAACTTGAAGACAAGGGGCATAACTCTTGTTAATAAATCTCCTTAACATTGCTGTTGTCTGAACTAAAGGACCCTATTAGTTTTCAATTAAAATTAAACATTTTCTTTAAATCATATGACTGTATTACTGAACCAAACACTGTAAAACAATATATACTATAACTATCTTGATATCATATTTAAGCCTGTGGTTGGTTATATGTGTAATACGTACTGTCTATAGCGAGTTCCAATCTCTGTGAGACACCGATTAACACATCTCTAAGTTTATTGATATATTTTACCATCACACCTCCATCTGTAAGACAAGTCAAGTAACACTTTAAATTATAAATACAATTAAGTATACATAATTATGTAAGAGTGTAAACTGTGTTATTCTTATCTTAATATATATTGAAGGATGAAGATCAGATGTATATAGAATAGGCTAAAGAAACTTGAAGAAAAGGGGCATAACTCTTGTAAATAAAGACTTTATTTTTTAATCCCATATGCTTAAAAAATATAAGGTTTTTTCTTAATTTCTAAATTTAAAGCGATTGGAAGAATAGATACGTTATACCTTTAGAAAATTGACAAATTCTCCATTTTTATTGTAGAGTTGGTAGGCAATATATATATTTCATAATAAATTTTATTCCTTACTGTTCTCATAGCTTTAAGGAGAAAACAAGCGAGAGATTGAATTTTCCTTCCTCTGTATCATTATCTACAGGTGCTGTCCAAACTTATTTCTTTTCTGATATGTTCCTTATGATAGTTGTCTTGGAGCTAGGCCTCAACTGTTTAGTAAGTTGGTTTCCTCACCCTTATGTTTTCACATGATATTCCATCACAAAAGGTCATAAGTCAAATTGAACACTCGACAAAAATACTTAATCTTTTAATGAATACACTTACAGGAGACAGAATTGTGGGTAATACCAGGCTTATCATTTATTGAGTGTTTTAACTATTTATTGAGTGTTGACTTACAGGAGACAGCATTATGGATAACACCAGTCTAATCATTTATGAGTGTTTACTTACAGGAGACAGAATTATTGGTAACACCACTGGGAGACTGGTTCTGCAATGACTGCTGAAGATCTAGTAATAAATTGTCAAATTTTCCACGGAACTTCTTCTCTTCTGCTTCTTTGGTAGATTTAAAAGCTTCTTGGTATATTTCTGTCAAAATTAAAACAAATTGAAATGACTCACATTTTGAGATAAATTCAATCTCATCTCTGTCCTTTTTGCACCTACATGTATCAAACTTGCCTAAACAACACTGAGTAAGCGATTAATATTATGTCTTAATTTTTTCTGACTTTACATACAAGAATCCAGCTTGTGCATCAACCGCTTTAACAAATCACATGACTTATGACCTTCAGGTCAAACAAATTTAGTTATATCAAAACCTATGAACGCTTAACTTCAGGTTAATCAGTTATGCCAGTGTGCTCTTTATAATGCCCCAGTCGTAGTGTCAAGTTTTGGCCGCCATGTAAAGCTACATTAAACGTTTGGAAATGTGGCAAAAAGTGGCCACGATGTGAGCAAACGTGGAACAACGAGGCACAACATGGCAACAGCGAGGCTAGAGCGTGGCGGCAGCGAGGCATAACCAGGACAAAATTTGGAAATCGTGGGGTCAGATTCAGGACACAACAGTGCAGCCAAAACGTGACACCATGACTAGGGTACTGGTATAAGTGAGTGAGTGAAATCTGTACAAGTTTTGATCTTAATAAATTCTTGTTAAATTACCTATATTTTTCACTCCTGTTTTTAAAGGTTTCCCTAACATGTTTTTGTTCATTAATAGGGGCAAGAGAGTTTTGTTTGGTACATTGGTTGTCTTTCCCTGCATGTCTACTGTACACAAGTATGTGCCAGAACAAATCTCCCTGCGGTCGTCAGATTTGCATATATTAATAACTGTCCAATCATTGTCTGCTGGTACATCAGCATCCTCCTCTAAGAACACCTGGTAACCAGGACAACGACCCTTGTTTGTAAACGTGGCTATGGTCTGATACCGAAGTCTCACTTTAATGTCATCAGCGCTCTGGTTGATAACTTCGATTTCTTCGTAAGTTTCTTGATGTAACAGATCCGTATAATCCCATATACAACCAAACTCCATTTTGACAGAAATCGTTGAAAGTTAAAGCACAACAAAATTCACTGACAACCTACGAATACTTCAAAATATCTTCAATATGCTAAATCCCTTCTTCAGTGTAAGTGTTCAAATTTTTGAATAAAAAATTAAAATCCACTAAAACAAGTCTTAATTATAGCACTCCAATGTCCAGTTTGATATTTGATTAAGAACTGTTTGTTCTTCAAAACATGTGAATTGGACAGTCAAAATAAAGACATCCATCCATGGCAAGTGTTGTATGCATTTAAAGGGGACAGAATTAACTCACAACTAATCCTCAGAGTACTTGTCACAAGGTGTGTTCGTGGGAAAGTGACAAAATCCCAAATGAAAGGACTCCCTGCATAGCACAATTGACAAGTCAATTACCAGGTTTGTTTTTTAAACAGATTGTTGTTAAGACAAATTGAGTTACATGTGACTTTTAATAATACAAATGCTAAATAAATGACAGTTGTCATAAAGTCACCCCTGGCCCAGGACTGTGAACAACTTGTATTGTGCATGGGAACTAAAACACAATGGTGTAATTGAGGGTATTGTTAAATATTTTTTTATCTTTAAGCCAATATTTCTTGTCAAACAGGTTCAAGCACAGTGGAAGCAATCGATTACTACATGTACATATTACGTAAATGTAAATAGCCTTCAGGTAGGGTGTTTTCTGTATTTTCACACCTTGTCTTTAATAGGTAATACCAAACCTACCTGCAGTACATTTGGTGGATATGTATATGTTATCCTATGTTTTTGAGACAAGTGATTTGGCAGCGAAGCGAGGAGGTACAAAATCACGAGAGTTGTCTCAAAAACATAGGATAACTTGCTTACTGCATACTTGATGCCTTAGACAACAGGTAATCCCAAGGTTCTGATTTTTGAGATTTTTCACACAAGATTTTTATATCTCTGACCAAACGTACCCTGGGGCAGTACAAGGTCATTTAAAAGCTTAACACCTTTTGAACACTTTATTACCTTTACCTGTATTATGTTTTATATGATTATGAAAGAAGGTAGAAATTCAGTTAGAGAGAGAGAGATAGAGAGAGAGAGAGAGAGAGAGAGAGAGAGAGATTGCGGTAAAAGGAGGAAAGAATAGGTGATACATACATATAGTAAACAGTGATACAGTTATAGTTTTATGCCATTATGGATAAGATCGATAGAAGAATAATGCACATTATGTTAAAGTTTCCAAACAAAAAATGATAACTTTATTGAAACAAATACAATATACTAACTTTATTCTTTAGAATGTAAAATCTAAATATACATGACAATTTTTATTTTTTTTTTTGATGTACAATCAAAATTCAGAATCTTTAATATGTTATTGTGATGTCTTTAGTTGTCCCATTATAAGCATCCTGGCGATAACTTAATCAAACCAATAGTCCACAACGATTTTGTGTCAAGCTTACTAAGTCAAATTGTCTAGTACATAACTATATGGGCATCACAAGTCGATCAGCATATTAAATTACTGTGTCAACAATTTTTACCATTTTCCAGCCTCCCTTTCATCTACTGTATGAGGTCAAATAACCTATCAACATTCTATACCATTCTTAAGCACCTAGCTATTGTTAAAAACTCTTATGGCTGACATTTTGGGACAGTTTTGTCGGAGCAAAACTTGGGCTGTCTGTTAAAACTTCCACCAACACTCCTTGTTTTGTGTTACTTGATTCTATGATATAACAGCCCAAGAGGTTTCTATTTAGCATTTTTGATTTCTTCTTTGTAGTTTCGATCTCATTGTAACGTCTCTCGTACGGATACAATAAAGAAATTATTCAAAACTTGTTGTATTTATTATATTACCTTTTGTTTTATCATCCTTCCATTTGCTTTCAAATTTGTCTTCTCCAAAATCACTGCCAGTTTCTGTTTGAGCTTCTCTGAGGGCTGGGTGAAATGTTTCCGTGGTAACTGAGTGGCATCTTTCCTTGGCAACCGGATTGGTTTCTGTAGCAACAGAGTGAAGCTCAGTTTCTATGCTAACATTGTTATTGTTTGTTTCCGTGCCAACAGAATGCTGAGTTTCTATTCCAATGTTGTTATTGTTTGTTTCTGTGAAAACAGAGTTCTGTGTTTCCTTGGCAACAGGAGTATATGTTTCCCTAGCAACAGAATCATTTAAGTTATCCTTGATGGGCGTCGGTGCTGGGGTGAGGGATCGGATGAATTCATTAGTGTCAAACTGAGGAGGAGGGGGCAGGCCTGATCCAAGCTCTGAAATATACAAAGAAAACAAATGTTTAGAGATGTGTGGAGAGGACAACAAAAAATGTTATTCAAATGCATACATACAACATGAGGATTACAGCATACTGAAACTTACCAGTCTTGTACACAGGACAACAATATCTCACGAAATAGGGCAACAATCTCTGCATGCATGCAGGTACTGTTATAATAAACAGTACTGAGACAATTTCACATGCTATATACAACAATGACATTTGTGTCACTGATGCTACATGAGATGCATTATTTCAGCGATTCCATCATGGAAATTGATGCATCCTTTGTTTGTTTTGTTTACAGTTTACCCCCTATGAGGGTATGATAAAAAGAACCATGCACCTGTTTCTTCAGTCTCTGAATAGTATTTATGTTATCTAATGACTTGACCATTGCATAATCCTGAGATATTTTACAAGGCCAATATACTATGCTTGTCCTGAGATAATACTATATTTTACAGAAACAGTTTGAGGCAGGTGAAATTCTATAAATCCTTTCAGCTAGACCAGCGTAATATCATAAGTATTTTACTGATTAATTAAGATAATGACAAATAATTTGGGCCACAACTGCTAATACAAATACAACAGAATGAAACTACTACCAAAATATATGTACCGTGCAACTTTTAAGTACATAATAAACTACAAAATACTGAATATAACACAATAGTTTGAAGAGCAGGGGAGATAACTCATGTATGCTTGTCAAGTTAGTTTTCAATTTACAATACCTATGATTAAATCACTATCTTGATCAAATATAAAAAGCGTATCTCATGATGAAAATAGTAGGTTTTAAGTTGGAAAAACACAACATTCTTAATTTGAAAATTCAAATATCATATGATATGGAAGGAATTAACTCCTCTAAAGAATTTTGAGAGCTGCTGAAGATGAATTTTAAGTTCATGACTACATGTATTAACATACTAAGAAGTCTTTCTTCTACATTAAGTTAAAATTAAAGTAACTCCTTTAATTTTTTATTATCAGACATTTTCTTACTGCCATTATTGACAGTATGCTCATGTGCACAGCTGAGATACATGAGCAATACACACACCTGTGTGCAGTCTTACTCATCTTCATAACATACAGCCAGCCTCAAGCATCTGCTGTCACAAACAGATGACACAGAGAGACAGAAAGATAGAGAGCAAAAGACAGAGAGAAAGTGAGAGTGTAGTAGGTATATGTGTGGTCAGCGATGGCTTATCTCCACAACCAATATAACACACCTGTATATGTAATGTAGCCTTACTCATCTTTACAAGATACACCCAGCCTCAAGCATCTGATATTCTCACAGAGAGGTGACACAGTGAGACAGAAAGAGAGAGAGAGAGAGAGAGAGAGAGTAGTAGATATATGTGTGGTCAGCGATGACTTATCTTTACAGCCAATATAACACACCTGTATATGTAATGTAGCCTTATACTCATCTTTACAAGATACACCCAGCCTCGAGCGTTCTGCTGCCCAATGTCAGACAATTTTGTGACAAATTACAGGTGGTCATTTTTAAATCATACAGACAGAAAGTCAGACATATAAAACCAGACCAGGATATAAACAAGAGAAACATTATAATCAGACATGATACTACGACAAACATAGATAGGATTGGACACTAAATATGTGATATTTGCATTGTACTTTTTATACTATTTTCTGTTTTTGTCATATTCATTAGCATAGGTACATCTCAACACCAACTAGAATTGTCTCAATAATGTGAGGCAGTGGTCAAACCATATAACTATACATGTTCAAAAGTTGTTACAAAATTTCAAGAGTCTGAAGGCTTCACTTCGTTGTAAATTCCCAGCATTGTAAGTAGTCGGTGAGGCGCTGGTTAAATCGGGACTTGATCCTGATGTTTGCTTAATTTAATATATAAAGTATCCAGGGACACTCTGACCACATACACCTTCCTCAGTGTCCAGGGACACACTGACCACATACACCTTCCTTAGTGTGATAAAACAAGAAAATACCCTCAAATGTAACCTACATGTATATTTATAGGATGCCTATCAAATTATCATTAATTAGGTTAAAGTTAAAAGTTATAATTTAAACCAGAGCTGGCAATAACACTCCAAGACAAGTATGTTTGCCTTTTGTCACAAATTCCAAAGCATTTCAAGTGACCTTAGTGTAAATATTATTGGGTCAGCCGCTCTCAGGTCAGCCGCTCTCAGGTCAGCCACTCGGTCAGTCTGTCTAATCATCTTGTCGAGTTGACCCATCCTCTCCAGTCTATATCCCAGTATTAGTCAACAAAGCTTTATAACAACATAAACATTGATCAGATAAAGCAAGACTGTGATACTCTGCCTTATAACCAAATTAAACGTCTGTCCGCCTCCCAATAAATTACCTAGTGTTTCTTTATGTAGTTATCCCTGATGGATTTCAAGCCTCTGGCTACCTCATATATACAAGAAGTTATCACACATACTGTACTTTAATTTAGTTTTAGTAGGATACATTCAATGCAATGCACACTTATTCTTAATTAAATCAGAGTTTTTAATTGAATAGAGTTTTATTAATTTGTTAATTAAAAAAAAATGTTTGTGTTGGTTTCACAGCAAATATACAGGTAAATGCAATGATAATCAACCTTCAGTTTGATCTATTTTTTACGGAATACCCAGACTCCTTTTTTTTTTTTTTTTTTTTTTTTTTAAATTTTAAAAAAAATTATTATATTAATAACTAAAAAATTTTAAACCAAAAAAGGAATTATAGATACATTTAACATTAAATTCAAAATCATGAGCAAACCACTTTAATTTTAATGATTTTTTTTAAAATTATATTTACCACTTTTCAGTTTCAAAATAGTTGGATTAAAGGAGGCATTATTTGTCACATTTTGTCTGTAAGGGGAGACAATCCATCAAATAAATACCTATGCAACAAGCTAATGACCAGTGTTGTCAGCTAGTCTAGTTTTGTCTCAATTAATTAAATTAAAAAGTAAATCTCTCAACTACATGTAGAATAACCAATTCAAAATGTCAGGTGAATCACAGGTATACCACTCGTAATTTTGTTTTTACACGTCGTATACCTGTGGGTGAATTAAGTCATTTTGTAGCTTTTCCTAGCTTACATTCAGTGTAATGTTATAACAGCTCCATCCCAATGATCATGACAAACCATGATTGTTTGTTTGTATTAAGGGCTTATTGTCCGACCAACAGCTAAGATCATTTACGGACGTGCCAGTTTTACTGGTGGAGGAAACCGGAGTACCCGGAGTAAACCACTGACTTACGGCAATTCACTGGCAACTTTCTCACACGAGCACGCCCCGGACAGGAATTGAACTAGGAGGTGAAAGGCTTATGATTACAAGTCGGCGACTTTAACCACTAGGCCACCGCGACCCCTTGACAAACCATGAGGCTGCAAATCAAGGCATATGATGTACATAGTAAAGCCTAGCTAGTTTGTATGTCAGTTGTCAGCAGCTTTTCATACGCCCATTCATAGGTAAGGCCAGAAATAATATATTACATTATCAACCCCTTTTTTCCTGTGGACCCTAATGATTTTTTTAAGTAATTCGGATATTTTTGGAAGTAAAATGTGTTTACCTACTTGAATTTTCTGTACATATTATAGAAAATTTATTTTGTCAAATGAAAGTTTGTATATTATTCACAACATAATGATTTAAATTTTCAAAACCTTACAACCCGATCTCATGTTTTAAATCTTTTTTAAGGTTTCGTTAACTATGGTATATAAGCGATATAACATACAAGAAACATTTCAATATTAGATTTCATGACCTCTTGTGTGTTATAAATTTGCAGTGTGAATATGTTATGTACTTGTTGGTTGTTACGAAACACATAAAATACACCATTATTATTAACATCAACATATATTGTGTCTGACTTTTATGGGTAAAAAAACAGTTTAATGATGTCAGGGACACAAAAAATCAACACCTTTGTTACAGGTGTATAATTATGGATAGATAAAAAACGATGGTTGAAAGTTTTATAACCCTGAATTTGTAAAAGCACTTTTAAATGCTGCATCTGCAAAACTGAAATAGACCTATTTTATGGCATCTTCTAGCTATTTTGTAATTTAATTTCACTTTAAAAGGTTTAATATAAAACATGTTTTTATAAAGGGCGCTTCATTTTTCAATTTGAAAATTTATTGTGTACATCGTGAAATGTGAAACGCTATGTATTTAAGTATCAACTATATGTAGACAAAATGTTATTTATGAATGAAACGAGATTGAATGGCTAAATATCTAAATGTTACAAAATATGAAACGACAACAGAATGTCGTCTTTCAATGCCGCGATGACAGATGATGAATGGTAAGAGGTTGACCTTATTCAAAGGCTTCTGAAGGCGGTGCTCGATCTCTATCAAAGAGGTGGTGATGTTTCCCGCTGTGTTATCCCAGCGAAATCTGGCAGAAATATGATAATTTTTGATCTTGTATTATGACCGGTTCTTAGCAGAGTTTTGTATTACCTTTAGTTGACCAACCACCCATGACCCTCGGCTAAGTTTACAAAGATCGGTGAACCTCACAAGTAAATCTCTTAATAACCACACAACTAAGACATTATAGCTTTAACATGAGTGAGTAGGCTTGGTGCAGACGACAAAATTACAAGAGTAAAGAGAGATAGCATGAATCTGTAGATTGGACAATGTTGTTTGCACAAATGAGTACACTTAGTGCATACGACAATATTACAAGAGAAACATATATAGTAGTGTGGATTTGTAGACTGCTTGTACATATAAGTTCAAAATTTATACATTTTACAACAACTGAAATATGTTTTTGAAAAGTTAATATTTTAATAGTGAAATTTTTCTTATTCGTTCAGACTTAGATAATCGCATGAAGGTAGACTTTATGTTGCTAAAAATTTATACAGGAGAGTTTATATAAAGAGGAAACCCACAGTCTATTTATATATAATGATATACAATGGTCTGAGCTCATGACTTATTTTCTGGACAATATCACACCCAAGACGTTACATTTTTATTAGGTAATCTCTTGCTCATTAATCATTTTAGCGCTGAGCATTTCTAGGTAGGAGAAGAACTGGTTGGCTGAGTGTCAGGAAAAATGACAGAGTGTGAGTGTATGTATTATGTCAATGTTACTGCCGCGGCGTAGTATTTCAGTGAAACAGTACTATAAATTCCCCATCAGTGTGCACAGTATTAAATTACAAGCACACACTGAGTTACGAAATGGCGCTTAAGCTTGTGTTGAAAGGGATATTGATTAAGCCCAAATAATTTCATCAATTTACAGCGAGGGGGTTTCAACAATTTCTATTTAAATAGTTAATCAAATCATTTAAAGCTCTCAAGTACTAATGAAGAAAATATCAATAGTTAAAGACAACCACAATTTCAGTTTTTATTCAAGATTTTTTGCCAGTTTGAGATCCTGTTTCTCTAATTGCTGCCTAACAGAGCTCAAGAATGAGAAAACGTATTATTTGTTTCTCATAATAATACCCTTGCTGCTACTTAGAATAGAAGTTAGCGTATATATTACACTCCCCTATGTACATTTGTATGAAGAATGTGTGGGCTGATGGCCAATCCATAGGAAACATGCAGACAGAATAATTACACCCCTTTGTATTGGGGAGTATTTTCTCCCCATTGTCACTAGACAACACCTAATTTTACACACAACCTTAATGACCTTGCAATTTTCCCACAATGAAATGATCCCTATCATGCCGGGTTTAATTTTCAATCTAAAGGAGTTTACACTCTTTAAACTGCAAAACATTGAAACCAACCATGACTCCCAAGGTTTCAAGGATAAATGCAAAGACTTCATTGTTTTTTGAAACTCCATCTAGATGTTCTACAGACAGCTATGTTTAAAGATATTTAGTTGGTGTTAAAGAACAATGTATTTAAGTGCAGGTGTGGGCAATAAATAGGTTTAACACAATCGCTTTATATAAAAAAAAAATACTGTGCAATCTTCAAAAACACAAAACACTTTAATGACTTTTAGTTTAAGGGTATAGTTGCATGAATAAGTGCAAATAGGTACAATTTTTTTTACATGTTTAGCTGTAAAGCACAACCATAAATAGTCCAATCTATCCCAAGTTTCTTTGCATTAGTAGACTTTTACAATAAAAAACGGGGTAAACCTGTTCTAGACACTGTTAACAACACTATCAGATGTTATGGAGGTTTTTACAGTGTGTTGAACATCTGAACAACAAAGGCAATACACTACGTAACCCCATAATTGTCAAACATTGTCGTGATGTGAAGTGATTTGGCAAGATCTCACAAATGTTTTGCCAAGCCATTGTGACTATAGTATGACAGGTGTATGAACCATGTTTAAACAGATCTATCCTGCAATTTTCACTTTAGAATATTATAAAGTATTATATGACATTATTTGAAGGTTATAAACATCTTTTTACCAGTCAGGAAGAAACATAAAGAGACTGCATGACCCAGATCAGTTAAATTTTCAACTGAAATTGAAGTGTCACATGGTTCACTTGGTCTAGGCAATTTATGTATATTTATTTTTCAATTTAATTGACATTTCTAATTGTTTTGCACAGAAAAATATATTTCTGGATTGTACTGTGTAAATAATGTTAATTGAAACCTAAATATTTGTTATTTTTTTACTTTCATTCTAGATCAAGAGAAAAGAGGCACCTGGTCTACAAATGGTAAAATGAATAGCAATATTAAAGAAATATTTATAATTATTAAAAGTCAAATAAAATTTTCTGATTTCGATTCAAGCAAACTTAAAATCAAGATGGCCACATTCATAGGTAATTTTTATTCACACCCCAGACTTGAACCAGTGTATAAATGTTGTCTTTTTCATCAGAGGTCGCAGATTTACATTTAAGTTATGACAGTTTAAAATTCACTTCATGTTAAATGTGTGACATTCCTTAAAACAAAGCTTATACAGCTGTATATTTTATTACTACATCGCCTTGTTTAAAGGTCATAAATATTTAATGAGATGTCATCCATTTTATTTAACGCTGACCTACATTAAATGATAGATGAATTGAAATAATAGAGAATTTTTAATGAGCATGTATGTGCATGTATTGTAGTATGAAAACAAAGTCATGAACTCATTAAATTTCTACAATAACATGTTGTAATTTTACCACCATGGTAGCTGTAGGTTGTCTATTCGTCAAGTGTCTCAGCACCATGGTAGCTGTAGGTTGTGTATTCGTAAAGTGTCTCAGCCCCAGGCGAGGGTTTGATCCCTGGCTGAATAATTCACATCTCAGACGTTAACAATTAGGTATCTTCTCACTCCAAACTAATTTAGTGCCCAGCATATCTAGGTAGAAGAAGGACTGGTTGGTTCAGTGTCAGGATATAGTGACAGAGTGAAGTATTGTGCATGTTAATGTGTCTGCAGGGTGATATTTTAGCGAGACAGCACTTATAAAACTCGCCATCAGTGTGCACTGTTCCATGCAGATACTGTCTCAATATGACCTAGACATGTGTTGAAAGGGACATTAAAACCCAATCAAACAAACAAACTGTTCATGACTAATTGCTTTCTTGGTGTTTTATGTCCTTTTCACCTCATGATTAGGAAAAGTGGCATAAAAAATGTAAATATATAAATTATGTAGAAGAAATATCTGCATGAAAGTAACAACTGATGAAATTTGCATTATAAATATATTTTTGATGTCGTCTGCTAATTTACAGCTCGCCTGAATCGCCATACATCAGAGATAATGATTTTGTTGTGTTTTACCGACAGTCTAGTTATGGTCTACAAACATCAGCTTGTCACCAAGTCTGTTTTTATTTCAACAATTTGTTGTTTTTATGTGACACAGGTGTGCCTATATCATCATCTATTTACGGCCAGACAATCGAGAACTATCATTTCCCTGTTGTTTATTTACCTTTAATTACCTTAAAACACCTGTGTCGGTAAGGTGGGTGGTTTTTTTTGTATCCCTGACCGTTCCGTGATGGTATTTTTATTACTTTTTGATTACCCCTGTACTGGACATCTCCACGACAGTGGACAAATATAAACACTTTGTTGTTGACTCACGAGACAAGTTTTTTAATGATGGGTCCATTTTTATATATTTATATTTATTGCACATGCAGGCTGTTAAAACCTACAAAACATGTCATGTGTGTTTGCTGGTTGAGTTGCTTAAATGTATTTCTCACTATATTTTTCTGTGTTATCCAAGGGTGCAGGTTGGCTATACAAGATGAATATACGGTATTCACAATGCCTTGATTTTAAGAATTAAATCTGTGTTGCAGAATTCACCAGGGATGTGTGTCACCACAGGCACACTACTTATGCTGCTTTAATATTAGTAGGTATGGGTCATGTTCGTCTTGGAATTTTGTTTTGAAAATATATGCAAAATTATGCAATTCAAGGGCAATCAAATATACCTACATGCAGTACAGAGCTTATATGTCCAATCACTATCATTCATTGAAAGCTTTTAAAGGTTAACATCATAAATTAACACATACTTTTCTCAGATTTTATTAAAATTTAAAACTAAAAGAGAATTAATGGTGTTTGCAAATGAATTTGGATAAAACTTGAATCAATAGTTACTATAAATGGAGGTTCATGCAGTGATTACATTAATGTAATGGAGTTTTAGAAATTTCAAGAATTACTGTCAGATCTATATATAGAGACAGAGTTCAGGTGATATTCTATATAAAATATGACATATTTCCCACTTTTATTGAAACCTAATTTTTTACTTAAGGCAGACTTTAAATGGATAGTCCTGTTTATTTAACACTAGTGTTACAGACACAATTGCATTAAGTACCGTATACACATTGCATACAGACAAAGGATGATATTGTTTCTGTGCATGCAGGAGCATACAGGTGAATATTCTAGGTAATTTAAACACACCCAGTTTAACAGCACGATACACCCAGATTAAAAACAACGACAATTTTAATACTATCAACTAACAGCCCATTTTTATCAAATAACTGTTGTGTATAGTCACACGGATATCTGCTAGAAAATATTGTGGTAGAGTTATAACCAAATCAGCAAAAAACACTAATGATTTATAACACATGGTACTTGTTATGTATTGTCTTTACATGTTGGGTTTTATGTTACAAACAACAGGAAATGTACTGGGGTGTTCCCAGGTCACTTATTGTCTTAGATCACATATCATTATAAACATAGCATGTTGTAGGTTTACATGTCATTCCGAATTATCAGTGGAGGAGTTCTATAGGGTTTATATATGTGGCAAAGACAATAATCACTACACACAAAGGAAGTGTTTATCGTTGACAGCACACCTGTCAAGATTAGCTATAGACAGATATTTAACTTTGTTTTTGTTTTTACTTCGTTAAATCACAAGATATGTATCTGCATGTACTGGGGTACAAAACATAGGTTATGATTTATTTGATAAAAACTGTGAGGTGTACGTCCCAGACTCACTCAGTCTTTTCTAATGAGATCTTTCATATTTTTTCGTAAAAATAGGTTTGCAATGTAATATGCAATGGTTTGTTCAACTGATCTGCAGTCTACCAACAGTCTGCTTGTCTCCCCTTGTTCACAAAGCAGAGTAATAATCAAAGGGAGCTAACTATGGCCAACAGAAATAACAAGCTTTTTCTAGATCTGCTTCCTACAAACATGCTTGTTGCCTTCTTATAATATCCAAAGAGCAGAACAAAAAAACGAATGTAGAAACTGTGGTTGACAGAAAGATTGGCTTGTTTAAGAACTGCACTCTACTATACATCCAACTTGTTATCTCCCCTTGTTTACAGAGCAGAGCAAAACACAAGTGCAGTGAATAAAAAGATTATTTTGTTTTTTGAAATGCACTTTTATTAACCATAATACTGGTTGTCTCCCTTTGTCCACTTCACTGAGTAGCTAACA